>DWON01002874.1:0-19413 GCA_018251015.1 Phocides pigmalion okeechobee
TGGTTCGAGGCACTTGAACCCTTTCAAACGAAAGGGCCAGGTGCCAGATCTCGGCGGGCGTCCTCCTTTTAGTCGCCCCTTACGACAGGCAGGAGATACCGTAGTGCTATTCTGGTCCCGCGCTACGGGGACTATTTTCTTGCTTAGGTCTTCTTATTATGTACGTGCGGTATATATCGTTGTGATTGTGATGACATTGATCACGTTAACGTTTACGACCTCGCCACGTCCGTAAGAGAGCTGGACGCTCGTTAAACCCGTTTCACTCGATGTCAAAAAGCAACTAAATAAAGCAAAGTAATAAAGTTTGCAGAACGGAATGTATGGTCGTCTACGCTTTTACCATCAAGTGGAAATTGACCATTGGGATCACGCGCTGACGTATTAGTAAGGATGTCAATATTTTTCTATAACGGAGAATGTGTATATGTATAATGAGAAGGTGTTTGTTTTGGCTCCTGCTAGTTTATTTATTTATTTATGTATCTTTATTTGGAAAACAAACAATACAATGTTACATTTATAAATAAGGACAAAAAATATGGTATATTTCAGTAAAGTTTCCACTAATAAGTAATCCATAATTATGATTGGTAATTATCATGGAGCAAAAGCAATGCATTCGGAGAGAAAAAAAAATCTTACATTACATCTAAATTAAAATGATAAACAGCATGGAAAAATCTATTAATGAACACCACTTACAAAGATAAACATTATGTGGGGAGGAAGGGTGAAGATCATCGTCATCGACCCGCTTACCTTCCAGAGGGTTCTCCTTAACGCTGCCTCGCAACCTCAGCTTAGTCGCTTATCGATGCAACGCCGGCTTAGGTACCGCACGCCAACGTATCGCTTGGATCTGCTGGCTGAGCTACTTCGCTGCCGGGAACTAGCTCAGCCAGAAGATGGGATGGGACAGTGGATCTAACAGGACTTGAACACGCTGGAGGGATTATTTCAAACCCATTTACACAATAGTGGGTAACAACGATAGTTAAGCCGCGATGTAATCTTAGGGTTCTGGCCCGAGTAAAGAGGTCGGGGAATACCCCTTGATGATGATGATGTTGCCTTGCAATTGTTTTACTCGTAATCAAATATAAAAAGGACAACCTTATTTAATGACGATTTGAATTTGAAAGACGGTTCTACCTAATAATATTTTTTTAAATAAAAAGGTTAAAAAGATTTAGGTTACTTTATGTGCCTACCTTCAAACCACAATTTTCCCAGCATCCTAAAATACAGCGCACTACACATAAGACAGAAATGGGAGACGGTGGAGCTGCCGCACTCGAATCTCGAAGAGTTCACTTGAATTAATATGTTCTTGCTAATGTAAATTACAGTATAAAGTGCCGAACACATTCAGGGAGCATGTTGGAAAAACAATTTGCCACTAGAAATTTTCCAATGTATTGTTTAGATGCTTTTTTGAGAAAACGATTGACTAAAAAAAACGATATAAAAGACGTTAGCATAAAGATAGTCATTTCTTTTGAATATATTTTTAATAATATCTATAATATTTCCCATAGAAACACTACTCTATTCTAATTTAAACTTAAGTCCAGTAAAAAAAACATATCTTATTATTTCACTCGTAGGCATTGCATTTACTCTAGAATTTGAAACCAAATGGGAAATATACATTTAAAAAAATCAAATAATTTAATAAATGAAGTATAAGTTCTATAGTAACAAACAAAAAAAATGAATTGAGAAACTTCACTTTTTTAAGTCGCTTAAAAAGATATAGAAGTCGTTAGTATAAAGTAAAAGTTTATAACTATTTACAGGCAAACGTTTACACATTTGAATTTCTTTAAATAAATAACACTAACATGACAAAGAGACTTTTCTGTTTAAATACTTGAAAAAGTTATTCTTTATATAAAAGTAAAAAAAAACACATTGCACAGGTTACGGATAACATATTCCAACGGAAAAATACCTTTAGATATACTTATTCATAAAACATGATAAGAATCATGTAATTTCGGTAAAATCGACGTTCATCTCATAATATCCCCTTTTCTTGTTAGTCTTCTATCAAAACGTCTTAGAATAATGCGAGTACAAAGCCAACAATAACAAAGGGATCAGTGGAAACGCTTGTACGAGGTGGTCTGAATTTAGAAGGCTACGAGTCTACTGGATTCACGGGCGGTCGGCTTCAGTCCATAATAATGTTATGCAGGTATTCAGATGACTGTGCTTGTGGGCGTAGCGAAGTGCACTTTTAGTGGCGCGATTTAAATATGTGCTAACGTTATCCAATGGTTCGTTTATAGACCAGCTGTTGTTTTATGTGTAAGAAAAGCAGCATACGATTAAAGAAGAAACGCAGCACGCTATCTGCTCTTAAGTACTCTGTGTCATTATCCATAATCGACATTTTTTATTATTATTATTGTGAAAGAGTAAGAAACGGGCATGCAGACCACCTGTTAAGTGGTCACTGCAGCCCATGGACAACCACGTCCTATCTCAAATAATATAGAAAAATAGAAGTTCTATTTAAGGATGGATGCGGAAGTGTTCCTACTCTTGAGGACTAAGATGGTCTCCTCCAATAATGTGTAGCCGGTATCATCAAACAGAATTGAAATATCAACGTCAAATTGAAATACTGTAATATCCTCTAAATCTTATAAGCTACGTAGATGCATTGCTTCTCTAAAGATCTAGTTGGTCGCGTTGTCTGTATGTGTACATGGCAATCTCATCAACCGAAGTAGTATAAAAATAAATATAGTAACACGTTTGATAGACGCCGCCGGTGACAACAGGGCTGGTTTATATCTTGCGCAGAGAATTTCGATTGCTTTTCAATCGGAATGCAGCTATTTCATGAAACCATGCCGCATGGTCAAGGACTCCCTTTGGATTGTTTAGGTTAGGCTTTTATTATAATTAGTTTTAAGATTTTCATTATTGTAAATTTATCGGAAGACTCACGATTAATGCTGTTAATTGCCCATATTTTGGCTATAGGCTAAAAAGCACCAATCGTGAGTACTCGTTATAAAATAAAACGAAAAACTAACTGTTTACGTCGTGTTATAGGATGGCTGTGATACGAGTATAACTATAGGCGACTTTTTTGTTTTCCATCTTCAAATGACGTTACGTTTTTGCGTAATAGCGTAAATAAGTTATGAAGTTTGAAATTATTCTTTTTTTGAAGTTAGTTTTTTTTCTATGATAGAAGTGGCAAATGATCATGTCTAGTCAACTTCAAACAGGATAGAATCTTATCTGAGTTTGCCAGCAATACAGAGCTTTAGCGCTATGTCCTGATTTGAAAGATGCCGTCAAATAATTATCACAGCTTTCAAATGATATATAGCTATGTAGATACGTCGCTGTTGGAAGGTGGAATATGTATGGTGGTATATATCGAAGTTAATTTTAAAAGAATGTACCTATTTAAGATTTTCTTTTTAAATTTTTATTTTTCAAATTTGTATTTACAGAGAGCTTTTTGCCCTTTATAGTTGAAAAAAGGGGAGGTTGTATGGACTGTATATCTATTTTTGTTCTGGTCGAAATGAAGATGAAGCAAAACTATGGTTTTGGATTTTATATATTTTAATTTTATTGTGAATATTTTAAGACATTTATTATATATGAAATGCGAACAATAGGTAATGTGACAAGTAATAAAATAATATAAATATATTAGCCAGTATTAAAAATAAAATTTTATCCCGATACCAACAATGAAGGGGGGAGAACCATAGCTCGATCGGGGAAGTACCACTGTCGCCCTCATAATCCGCCGTAAAGCTTACTTGTGTTTCGGTTGCAGAGGTGCGGTTGCCGGCTGCACTTTGAAGGGAGGCGACCGTCTTAGTCCTCAGGACTAGCAATGTATCTCCGTTTGAGCTCAGATAGCATTTCAGTCGTATTTGTGGTTGTACGTGGATGTCTATGGCTTGCGACTACTGAACGTCAGGTGGTTAGCATTCTCGTTTGCTTCTCTTCTCACATAAAAAAGGTAAAAATATTACCGGCAATGATCATTTGTTTTCAAGCGAATTGGATTTGCACGTGCATTTCTACAGATTATATAAAAACTAGCGATTACTAGCGACCCGGCCCAGCTTCGCTCGAGTAATAGAGTTTATATTTATTTACATTATTTTTCTTTCTTACATGCATCCAGTCATTACCTTGTTGCAAAAACCAACAATTAGAATCATCTATTTCGAGCGACGACTAAATTAATATATTGAATTTAACTCTTTAATTTCTCTCTCAATGTACAAAAAAAACTTAACTTATTACACATCAAAAACTTCCTCAGGAATCACTCTACCTGTTATTGAAAACTGTGAGACAATCCGCTCAGTAATGTTTGGCTTTATCGCAAACAGACAGACAGACAGACGCGACGGGGGAATTGTTTTATAATATTGAGAGAAGTAACATAGTGGGTTAATAATAATTCAATATTCTTCACTGACTTTGTTCTCTGGCAACTTCGTCCCTCGTATAATCGTATTTTGAATTTAAAGTTACTTAAACTTTAAATGGAGACTGATTTAAAAGATTTTGCAGTTTCATGGAGAGTGGTGAATTAATGGAAATGTTTGGATTTACATCAAACTTAGGGAGAAGTTTTAGCAAGTTGTTACTTTATTACATTGTTTCACCGCGCACGAGCAAGTAATTAGCGATACAAGTAATAGTTTTATTAATGTGTGTAAATTCTTTGTATAGTCGTCGTATAGTAATAAAACTTATATTTTTGATTGCTATGTCACAGTGCACGTTGTTAGTTCCATCTTTCAGTTCTTTCTGTCTGATTTTTGTCTGTCTTTAGTCTTCAAATAACTATGGACAGGCGAGAAGAATTTTGATCCGCATTCTGAGTAGTAATGAGCATAATTGTTATCTTTAACAAGACGCCCACGATAGACTTTAGACAGAACTTTTTCAATTGGAATTTTAAAAGAAAGAGTTAAACGTTTGAGTAAAATACTATTTCAATTTTTGATTCAGGTATTAAGTGGGCTGAATTATAATAATTTTTAACTTCTCTTCTACCCTTCGTCATAAACAAAAGTCTTCTGTCGTTCTCCTATGCTTAAGTAAACTTTGGTATTATATTTTAAAACCTTTTCAGGTGTATTCCAATATTATATTTTAAAATCTTTTCAGGTTTATTTGTTGTTTTTCCAAATAACTAATAATAATTCCTGACATAACCACCATCTGCAAGCCCCAGTCTGTATTTCAGCGTACATAACCTAACCCATGACCTCACACTCCCTTTGGAATTTATTTAATACTTGAATGACTATTTTCTCCACCCATCAAAATTACAAAAGATACAAATTCTCAGAAACTTTGTATAACTAAACAATTGTTCCTCTATATTATTAAAATAGAAACTGTTACTATGCAAACACGATTTTTTATTATCTAGTCTCTCGCTATTATTACGCATAACGTTACTCGTTAATAGTAATACAAGTCTCTTACTAAGTCAAATAAATTTAATGCATATCCCAGCTTATCGTGTGTTTGTTTCAAAAACGATTTAAAGTTTCATCAGTTTTATGGAAAAATGTTCTAGATTAATTGGAAATACATTTAAAGGTATCATTTAAAGGCGTTGACACTTTAGTGGTTTGAATTAGTGTCGTCTATTTCGGAGACAAGAGTTGTATCTCAGGCACGTATCGTTTTAAAAGTAATGTCTAATAGTTTAAGCTTACTCTTTTATGACATAGTTATAAATCTATGTACTTGCAGCTCAGGACCAGAATAACGTTAGGGAATCTCCTGCTTGTTGTAATATGAGGCGAAAAGGAGTTTTTCGGATCGAGAGTGCTAAGAATGGGAGTTTGAGCCGTTCTAACGTAACAATCTGGCACAGGACGTCATTGTAAGTGGCCCCACATTAACGTAAACGCAGAGAATGTAAGTCTCGAAAAAGCGGGGAAGCTCTTCCAGTATGTGGCTTTTTATATAAGAATAAACGAGCGTGCAAACCATCTGATGTTAAGTACTAGCAGCCCATAGATATCTATGTACAACCACAAAAACGACCGAAATCCTATCTGACCTCGGACGTAGATACGTTGCTACTTTTGAAGACTAAGATGGTCGCCTCGCTTCAAAGTGTAGCCGCAATCGCGCCTCTCCAACCGAAACACAAGTAATGCTTTACGGCGGATTATGATGTCGGCAGTGATACGTCCCTGATCGAACTATAGTCTCGCAAGATAGAACTATACATAGTTATCTTGGTAGTGGTCCCATACTGACTTAAGTCCAGATAATGTAATTTTTGAAAAAGCAGGGAAGGTCTCCCAGTATGCGCCTGATTTGTAGCGTCGTGGTTTGCACCATTCACGTTGTCTTTGAGATTCTGTTGTTCTCTACATGCACCGAAGGAAGCTACCGTGGCGATTTATTTACACTATTTATAAGGATTGTTGACCCAAGACGAAAAAGAAGCTATATTAATAACACAAAAAATAATTAAACAGTTCTTTGATAAACCGAAATAAGATTTCTTTGTGAACTCAAAAAATTAGGGTTTAGTTGAAAACAACTTTACTTCTTTACCTGAGTCTAATTTATTTGTGAATAAATTAAAAAGTTAACTCTTTCGTTGAATTTGGTCGGTACGTTTATTTGAAGGAAATAAATGTTATTTTAAAGGAGCTATTTGTCTACTTAATGAGTTGGTTTACTTACTTTATCATACTTAGGTTTTTCATATGAGAAGAGTAGCAAACGAGCATACAACATTTCTAGAAGTTTGATTAATTTGAAACTATACACACGTATCAAGGATCGATGACAATGCAATAATATGAAAAAAATGAAAAATAAATAGTAGTTAAAAAAAAAACTAAAAAAAACACTTTTATAAAAAAATCCAACAAAAGAAGTATAAGAAAAATAAATGCAATGTAAAAAAGCGTGGCGTGCATAGTTTCAGTACATTATCGAAGAATCATCCCACGCTTTTTTAACATTATATATATTTGACACGAGCTATGCTCAAAACTTCAAATTGACATTGGAATAATCGTTTAATTGACAATAAACAATATAAATCATGATAAAAATAATATCAAAACCATATATACAACTTATAAAAATAAATACGCAATAGAATTTACAATTTATAAGTGTTAAGAGAAGACTTACAAGCGGAAAAAATATAAGCAATTTTTTGTAAAGAATGTAAAAGACATTATAAGCACTGTAAAATAAAAAATATTTTTATTGAAATGTTGATTAGATAGATTATTTTGAAGTCAGCGCTTATATAGTACATGTTATTATTATTGTACATGTTATAAAAATTCGCTTATTTTGACAAAATTTATAAGAAGTTGCCTCTATAGCAACTTTTTAAGAATCGCAAAATGAATTACCAAAAACGAAATGGAAAGAAAAAACTTATGTTTGATGATGATTTACATGATTGATGATTTTTGTTACATGGCATTGTTACATGACATTTACGAAAATTAAATAGAATCACACTAAAGGAATTGCAAACCACCTGATGTTAAGTAACCGCTGCAGATCATAGATACATATAATCGAAAAAAGGACTGAAGTCGTATCTAAACTTGCTACTTTCCTTACATGAAGATTAATAATCCTATACTAATGATAACATGAATTTAGTTTGATCATATAACGTTTGAAGTATCTAAACTAAAGCATAAAACAAGGCTTCCATTATCTACGGGATGCGGCAGTAAAGGCTGGAAATAACTATTATGTTCCTGAGTCGCTTTAACGAGCTTTTGAAAGGCTTCTGTAAAAACCTGCTTGTACCAACGTAGAACACGGTCCATATACGTACGACTTAAATTCTGTAATAACTGTAGTTATTTGGTAATACATATAATAAGTATTTACTCTTATTTTATTATTTTATGATTAATTGTTTCACTTAGATAAAAGATAAAAGGGCAAACTTAATGCCTAAGGGCATTCTCTGCCAGTTAACCCTGAGTGGATGCAGAGAATTTGCGGCAGGCATTACAATTAAAGTAAAAAAATCAACAAATTATAATTCTTGTGTTATGTTTATAATTGGGAGACAACAGTTTTACCGGGAAGGTACTACCATCACAATCGACAAAAAATACAAGTGAGGCATTTTAGACCTATAGAGTAATAAAGCACTTAATTACTTCAGATAGAACTTTAGTTCTATTCGAGGTTGCACGTGGATGTCAGGGGTTTTTGTGACCACTTAACATCAGTTGACCTGCATGCATGCTCGTTTGCTTCGTTTGCTCACTTCAGCATGGGTCTTTCCTATATTGACTAAGCTATGTTCAAGTTTATTTGAAAGCAAGCTTTGTTCTAGTTCCAGTTCAAATTAAGTGAGTATTGTTTAAGAATATTTGAAAAATATTTAAAACTCTAATATGAAATATTCGCAACAAAAAAAAGTTAATCGTGAGTGGTCATTACATTGTAAAATGTATTTATTTTAAATAAATCTAAAGTATATTAAATTATAAAAACCAAAATTTTAAACATAATTATAATAACAAAAAAACCTAAAAATGAATTACTGCATCCAATAATAATATTGTTCATTTACAGTTTTATCGTACATATGTATGAATAGAATATCATAGAAGATAAGATTTTAACGATATCATGATAATAATGTTTTTAATACGCAAACAAATCATCAAAGTGGATTGTAAATTCTGTTTTATGTCGGAGTCTATAATATTATAACTGCAATACATGAGCGTTAGAAAAAAATGTAAAAGAGAAATCGGTGTGTCTTATACCTACTTATGTCATAAATCAAAAATAAAAATCAAAATATATTTTATTCAAACTAGATTCTTTGCAGAACTCTTTTTGAACGTGATACTACCATCGACATCTGATATGTGTGTGTGTACTGTAACCTCTAAATATCTATAGAATTAGTAAAGTTATTAGTTTCGTTCAATATTCACTTCATTCAAAATAAAATATCATGTTCACATATCTTCTTAATTGGGAAACTTAATATCATAGAAAGGTTTCATCTCGTACAGTCTATTAATTCGCTATTTTCTTACGTTTCGAGTATCGGCCCAGAATGGTCGCAATATTCGATACGTTGCCTAATGATGTCGGATTTTATTCGAGACTAGCTGTGCCCACGACTTCGTCGGTGATGTTTGAATGAAATTGACAATACCTCTTTATTTGTTAACAACTTCAGTGAAAAAAAATGCTTACTGTTAAGTGAAGCCTAACATAATCGAATCCCGAAATCTGCATTCAAATCGGATAAGACGTTTCTGAGATTAGCGTGCACAAACATACAGACATATAGATATACAGACAAACAGACAAAATGAAAAAAACATTGTTTTGCTTTTCTTGCGTGTATAAAGGCACTTCATAATGACTTTTTAAATAAATTTGCCATGTACAGACAGCGATCAGTTACAGTTTTATTATATGTATATTTTATTATATGGCTATTGTAATTTCATCTAATTTATCATAGCGCTTTAGTATAAAAGTTGTTTGACAAACAGCATGTTTTATCACATTGTTTTATCACGGGAAGAAGATTTTACTCGAGATTAGTGGCTGTTGTAATTTCATTCAATTTATCATACCAATTTAGTATAAATATTATTTGACAGTTCGCGTGACGTAAAGATGATAGTCATTAAGCAGTGGTAGACTTTTTTCTGATAGGAAGAAAAGGGGGAACATTTTTTCGTGATCAATGGATACTGTAATTTTATCTGATTTATCATAGAGTTTCTCTATATACATACATATATTATTGGACAATTCGCATGACGCTATGATTATTGTCCAAAATAGTGGTATACTTTTTTGTGTAGGGGGGAAATAATCATTCAAATTTAATTCAAATAAAGTCCTCACAGGTGTGCAAGGTCTACAATTCACATTTGAGTAGCCTTAGTGAACTATAGCCTTATTTTTTCACTCTGGGAGAAAGATGAGATGTAGTGAAACTTAGTTAAATCTGATAAAAACTTTTTCCAGAGTTTAAAAACTTGTAATAGTGCTTTTTAAAATACGTCAAACCACGTCACTGATTCTATTGATCAGCCGGGTAAAATGCTAGGAGTTGACGCTAATAAGACCAGGCTCTTATCTCATAAGTAGTGAGAAACACTTCTTTTTGAAGCTTGTTTTGTTTAACTATTAATTTTGTAAAATACTATCTCATAGTGGGTTCGCGCACACGTTCAATGATAGTGGCGGTTCAACATCTTTAACCTACTTTTCCACAATTTGATGTTGATGATGACTGAATGAACTTTCTCGCATAGTGAGAAGCCTGTAGGCTACAGTTGTTCATCCAGATTAATCATTTCATGTCTTTTTCCTTCCCTTCCATTTTTTACACGCCTTTAAGAGCGATATGGACTTCCTTCAAGCTGGTATGTTATTTAAATTTTTGCAACCTTTTGCAAAACTGTGTTTGACTATTAGACAGACGTGAAAATGGTTTTATCATAAAAAGTCTAGCAATAAAATCGTATGCATTGCATGTACAATATTTAACAGAATAAAGATTTTTGTTTAACTTCCCAAATGAGTTTTCTCAGTTCGCCCATGAAAGTCGCTGGCCACTTAGCGCCAACATAAAAGTTAAATGCTCCATAAATCATAGTAGAGGAGACAGCGAGGGCGCTATAATGAACTGACTCCTTATTAATAATAACTTGTTGACGCTTGTTACACCCTGAAAGCGTCCGGATTAACGCCTGATCTCATTTGCATTAAGTTTGGACTATAAAACAATGTGACAGAGTATGAAGACAAACATGTTTTACATTTTTTGTTTCATATTCATAGTCATCGTGAACCTGTTATTATTATTATTTCATTGCTAAGCATGAGTTCCGCTCAGGACTAGGATTAGGCAATAGTCAATGCGCATATCAGGTGAGCATTGATAGAGTTGACATGCCTGTGCCTATATTATAGAGAATTTTGAGGCGCGTTGGTTTCTCGAGCAATTTTTCATCATTTTCAATGTAACTAATTTTTAATATAAATTGTTAATTGATACTTACGTGAGGGAGATCTATTGTTAACTACTGGACAGTCACTAATTTTATATTACAGTATTTGAAACGAATCAAAGTAGTGCAAAAATAAATTATCATCATGATTCTACTACATTCCAATTGTTAGGTTTAATAATCCTTGTTTAGAACGAAAGGTCAGCCATGCAAGTGTTTTTGGATGTCCTTTAGTGACATCCGTCTCAATAAAAACCTTAAATAATTATAAGGAGTTCCGTCAACGAATAAATGAAATTTCGATAAGACTACGCTGGTTATATTAATTGTATCCTTAGTTTCAGTTATAAATAAAATTGATGTACTTTTCAATGATATCTATAATATTAAAGTGTTTTTCAAGTAAGTGAAGTGATGTTATGGAGAAATAAAGATTTTTAAAATTTAATAAATTAATAAATTTCTTCGTGGGTCACCACAACAAAGTGACCTACTTCTACGATGCAGAAGTATCCGTGGATGTATTTTCCCATTTGATCTCTGCTCCGAAGTTTCTTCCCACTTTATGCAAAGCAAGTAGGAAATATGAGCGTCATAATAGGTTTAACATTTGAAATTCAAAGCGATTGCAATAGTCCATGTTGGAAAACGAATGTTTTGTGCAAATTGCTTGAGTATTCAGAGATATGATTTTAATTAGTATATTTAAGACAGTATATTGTAAAATTAGATTTTCGTGAGCCCGCCCCGCTATTTTATAATCCTGCAGTACCATACTGACATTTCTCATGACCAAATTATGTCATGTTATGTAAAAAGAGAACATGTCATCCCCAACATGTGAACGTGATTTGAAGAAGTTACTTTACCAGTTATGAGAGTTATGCGGTTATGCTAATTATGAGGTTAGTGATTGTATCTCCCTGGTTAAATTACAGTTCTACATACGTACATAATTGTTTGAAACATAAACATAGACATACGTCAAAATACCTAAGTTCTTTTTTAAATATATGACAGATATAGGCATCTACGTACAACCACAAACACGACCGAAATCCTACCTACGCTCGAACGTAGATGCGTTGCTAACCCTGAATACTAAGATGGTCGCCTCGCTTCAAAGTGTAGTCGGCAACTGCACCTCTCCAACCGAAACACAAGTAATGCTACTGTGGATTATTAGGTCGGTGGTGGTACCTCCCCTATCGAACTATGGTTCTCCCACCTTTGTAATATTTTATATTTTCGTCATTAATTTCACTAGTGTTTGTTAAAATTGAATTTATTTTCAAATCGAAAAATAAAAATGCTCGCTTTCAACAGAACACAATGGGAAGATGAAGCTATGGATTTTTAATGTTCAAGAATTGAGAGTAGCAAAAACTACAATGCTAGCATCTCGAGTAGATTGTTATAAGAAAAAGTATAGAAAATACAAAGCTCTATGGTTTTTGCTGTTATTTAAAAAGTTTCTTTATATTTCTACATTTTAATTAATTGTTTTTAAGAAGTTCTAATTATGATTTTTCTATCATATAATAATCAAATATAATAATAAACAAAGAATCTAAGAAGTAAAACTAAAAAATCTTGGATATCTTTTTTTATGTGTGAAAAGTAGCAAACGGGTATACAAACGACCTGATGTTAAGTAGTCGCAGCCCATTGACATCCACGTACAACCAGAAACACGACCGAAATCCTATCTGAGCTCGAACATAGATTCATTGCTACACCTTTTTTTTTCTGGATGTGGAAATTATCAAATGATCCCCTCCGCCCGGGGCTACGACGAAGGGTATGTCGGACTTTTACTGACTAAAACCACACCCATGTCCCTGCTGAGCCATTAGGTGCCGGAGGCCGCGGGACCTTCATTGCTACACCTGAGGATTAACATGGTCGCCTCGCTTCAAAGTGAAGCCGGCAACCGCATGTCTCCAATATTTAAAAAGATCTCATGTATTAACCAAGTTTTTATGCCAGGAAATAAATTTTGAAATTTTTATTCATCGTAAATATTAAACTTAAGTTATCAATATTGTAAACAACTTTGAACTAGATGCTCGGCTTTCAGTTTGCAGCCGACGTCGAACTAATGTTTGACAAAAGCTAAAGTAACTGACGTGCTCGAGGACATGCAATTAATTAGAGTAGCTCTTCTATTAGGTAATGAACAAGTATGTGACATATTTGTTTGATCTAAAATTTCTTTCTTCAAACAAGTTTAAATGATAAATGATTATATTTTTTAGGGCAATTGAATTTAGTATACATAAAACGAATATTGTATTTCATCCTTAATCTGAGAAAATCAAATTTCTTATCGACTTCTGTGCGGGTAAACGCTAGCGTAAAGTTTATGAATAAGTCTTCATACTGTTCATGTTTTACCGATAGGTCAGAAAGGTCCTCGAGCGGCGACCACGTCTAAGCAAAAGAAGCAAAGGGCGTCTCCAATACGGTGGATCGATGATCTGGTGAGGATAGTGGGTAACCGCTGGATGTAGAGGCCGCAGAACCTGATTGAATGGCGTCATCTAGAAGAGACCTATGTCCAGCAGGAGACGCGTAAAGGCTGATGGATGAAGCTTATGGATGATGAAAAAGGATGGTAGGATGAAGATTATTTTTTTTCCCAAATATTTTTTTATTCCAACAATTAACCTGCTTTTACAATGCACAACCTTTGTATAACGGTAACAAGAAATGAAACACAATAAGAAGAAAAGAAACAAAGCTTCAATTTGTAATCAATCTCACATCTAACAGATCAATGTATGTGCTTAGCGTTGCCTGAAACACTGAAATTAAAAACAACAAGAGCGTATCAATCATGGGATGAATCGATTAAAAAGTAAAGAATGGTCCGTATATAAACAGGTTCGTTGATTCAGGTTCTAATCACGAACAATCAGGCGATATCAGAGAAAGAACAAAAGACTATTGAGGCGCATGGAGGCGGAAAGCAACTTTGCAGAATGGAGTCGGCTCAAAGGGCAGAAATCATGAAATAATAAACCGTATAGACTCATAAACTTTAAGCATGAAAAAGTTAAAACAATCATCTAGCAATGATGTGCTTGCTTTTTCTGACATATGTCACTTTGATGGCCACTGAAAAGGATAGGAATATCATTTAACCGCTCCATTGTTTAACTATTTTTATTACTTAGAGCGATAATGTATAATAAATACCTGAATTTGGTCGATAAAAATCATATGCGATTGGAAGCAGGGAATGGGGAGCATTATGTATCATTTATTGTCGTAATAACTTACTCATTTATTATTTTATATGTGTACGTTGGTACACGTTAGGTTTTTTATATCAATTATATATTCATAAGTTTTTTTTTCAGTAAACTTGCCAGTGTGTGAGCTCAAGTAATTATGATGTAGTCATTGGCACCACCAATCCAGGTCCAGGGAATACCTCGGAGGGAAGCTCGTTTCATATCTTGCACGTCCGTGGCAAGAAGGAGCGTGCAAACCGAACTGTAGAGGACCGCCACAAGTCCAGTCCAGTCGATGCGGACAGAGTAATTATAAAGCAGCCATTGGTACCTAAGCCGTTAAATTGCGAAATTTATCCATAATAAAAATTCTTACCTCTCGGAGTCTATTTGTTTACTTCGTCTGTGGCAAAAATATTACCTTCCTCGCGATGACTCCTGCATACGTCAGCCATGCGGAAGAGTTCACACAATAGTGCATTCGAGCGAGTTGACGGAGATTAAGATAACGCGACGCGCTTTGCGAGAAACTTCTCCGTATTTTCAAAGCAAAGGTGTGTCGACCTTTGAAAAATGTAGCGCAAGACTCGAAATTGTTTTTGACGCGTGAGACATCTCATTGCAGCGTTAGTCTTTTAGGATTCTTTGTCGATAGAAAAGGTGACTAAATGTTTTTATTTGTGAGTTACAAAGGAAACTGGGACGTAATATTCTGATAGTGTTGCTGGCGTGTCTATTTGGATCTGAATCTTATGCTAACAAACAACACTTTGAATACGCACGCGTTTGTTAATTTCGAGTTTGTTATGATTACTCCTTTAAAAAGTTAATATAGCAAGTTCAGGCAGAAGCATATTTTTTTTTACATTAGACGTGCAAACAAACGTGCAGGCCACTAGAAATTAAATGGTCGCAAGATCGCATGGAAATTCACTCATTTTTTGACTACGTACGGGATACTCACGATTAACGATTTTTTAATTTTGTCAGCGAAAGTGGTCAGTTTCACCGTGACTACGAGCCATGCAACTGATTTGAAATATTGGTAATCAAAAATACATAATAAAAATAGATATATTATAATATATTAATAAAATTGTGTCCGTTTATTCATTTCTTTATGTTTGTTTAACGCGTAAACGACTGATTTAATCTGTTACAAATTTTGTACATAGAGCGCCTATACCTCTGGTCGCGTTATAGGCTATAGTATCTGTCGCATAGATGGTTGTACATGTGTATGATGCACGTAGAGTTGGGTCGCATGGTAAAACTTGTCTTCTAGACTCTCTCAGTGCGGTATCATGAAATTATACGCAGAGTCACAAAGCTTTGAAGCCGTTTGCGTCGAAAGCTCCAAGTGTCCGTTGTTATGACCTAGCGTCGAGAGTACTTGCTCTAATGCCTGCATAAAATTTTGGAAAAAAAATAAAAAAATCTTTTGATTTTAAATTCTTTTACTTTCAATTGTCGACCAAATTTATTATTGACACTTAAAAGTTTTCAAACAATTACTCCCACATTTTGATTGACGCTGACAAGATAGCTGATTCATGTCTCGCGCAGATAATTCCGATCGCTATTTATCGTCGACTTTCTATATGTTGTTTAGGTTAAGCTTTTATTAAAATTAATTTTAAGCATTAAAATGTTTTATTTAGATTAATTAATTGAGTAAATAAAGTTTTTTACTATTTTTGAGATTGATTACGAAGTTAACACGTACACCTATTAAAAATGATTACCTATTAAACCTATTAAATTATTGATAATTGACTACATTACAATTCCATACCGTGACGTTATAATTAACATAGAAATACTTTCCCTTTACCACATTAGGAACCAATATAGAAATATAGACTTTTCAATGACTGAGTAGTCTGTTTATGACTAGCGTTAAACCCGCTGTTTACCGCGATAAATAACCTCAAATGCATGGTCGACTGTTTTGCAACACATAATTTGAAAAATTGAACTTAACATAACTCTGGTATTTCTTAGTGGCCGGGTCCACTTAATCAAGATCATCTTAGGCCTTAGTGGTAATGCATGTACCATTTAATCGTTCAATCCTGTCATCCTCACATTCAACATGGCAGCAATTACCACTTAGCATGAGATAATCTCATGCTTATTTATTATTGTGAAACATCTAAAGTAATTAATTTATCTAAAAGAATCTATATACGTATACACATATATTTATACATACATTTCTTGACTTAGTTTAACTTTTCCTTAGTTTAAAAAACATGTTTTTTTAAGTTTTATTGTAATTAAAGTTAAATGTATTTATATATAATTTCAAATTAAAAAAGTATATATATTTTACGGAACATATCATAAACATGGAAATAAAAGTGCTCTTAAATGTTATTCAGTATTTATTTATTTATATTTGGGATACATACAATAATTGTTGTACAGATTTTATTTACATAAATACGTAGACCAAAATTTCGACTAATAACTTATGCATACGCAAATTAATGTTAATACGACTTTAGGGAGAAGAACAGCAAATAATAAAGAAAATAGTGCATATAAATATGACAGTTTTAAAGCTATATTTTCGGGAGCATTTCACAGACCACAAAATCGTTGCACTATTTGCCAAAATTCGTTACATTCGGCGCGCGGTTTGCGATCTAAATTTTAAATTCTTTATCATCGGGGACCTGAGATTACAAAGCGTTTTAATTTGCGTCGCACTTACTTTTTGCGTCATAAAATTTTGTAGTAACCTAGCTTCAGCAACAAAGGAATGAATAATGTCTTTATAAAACAAAGTTGAAATTTGCGCTTCCGTTAGATACAAGTACGCTGCAATCTTGTGTTTTAATAGGTTAGGGTTTACTCAGTATGTTATTAATTTACTTTATTTTTGTCTTTGTTAACATTTGATATTCTTACGTGGTTTCGCAAGCGTTATTTTGTTTACTTATTTATGTAATTAAATTTATACATATGATTTTAAAATAGACGAAGGAAAAAAGAAACTAACTAGGTTAAAACAAGACAAACAAAAACCAACTTAACGTGGGATTAACATGTTCTTCAGCCACCCCAGTTTAACCGTGACCACGAGGTCAATTGGTTCAAAATATCGACCATTAAAAATAATTAATTGTAAGTACACGTTACATAGTAAAACATGTTATACATGTCATATCATACTATGAAATATATGTCATAGTATGATATTCCCCGGTGTTCTGGTACTCTGACATCCTGGTAGGGCCATTATGTAATATTAATATTTCTAGAGTGTAAATACATTGCATTAAATAACGTATACTTTAGTCTTATTTGATGTTGGGCGGTCTATGGGCTATGGAGACCATTTATCAGACGACCTACTCGCTTGTATGCTACTTCAATCTAAAAAACATACTGCTACTTTAAACCGGTTAAGATTTTGTTTTTTCATGTGGAGGTCCTGGTTTCAAATCCTTGGCACGTATTTGTTTTTATTTATTTTATTTGAATATTGATTTTAATTTGCTTTATCGACGGACGAATGCCCCGTGAGGTGTACGAGTTCATGCTCATGAGAGTTCTCCATAAAATTTTCAAAGGTGCTTAAAATCCATCGATCCATACTAGATGATCGTGATAGGCTTTGACCTAATTCATCTCATTCAGAGAGGAGATCCGTGTCCAATAGGACAATAAATGGATGATGACTCTATAGCCTAGACACAAAGACTTTTAGGATTTTATCAATTAATTAAAAGTTAGTAATATGACGAATATTTATACCTACTTTCACTTTACTTAAGAAGAATGTCACCCGTCATTTATACCAATTCACACGTTTATACCTCCTTATACTTCGCGTGTAATAAAAATAAGACCAGTATAAATTGTAAGGAATTAAGGAGACTTTTTCAAAACAATGACCTTCAGATATAAAGACATGACTAATGAAGGCAGATTAACATGGACCCTTCGGGAGGCTTCCATTCTTTTAGGGATTCCAAATAATGGAGGATTTTCTTTGGAACTTCCTCATGACGAATATATTTCAAGTGAAAGTATATTTGAACGTCGTTAACCTCGTCGTCGGACCTTGAAAAGATTCCAATGAAGAAAAGTTTACTTTTCAAAACTTTTTTGGTAACCTAAAATATTTTTACTTTGCATTTATGTGTAAATAAACAATTTTTCATGGTTGTGGTTTCTTTTTAAATTTTATTAGTACATTTCATTCCATTTTATGCCTTATCGTAATATCTTAATAATAATTTATAAAATTATATAGATATTTCAAAGTGATCTCCATGAATATATAACGACAGTAGGATTTTTAATGATTATATTTATTTGGTGTCGAAATCTTTACTAAATATTAATGTAAGAAATATAGATTTGTGTACACGAAATGTGTTATGAAGTTCTGAGGAGTAATATTTTGATTTTTTTAACTGGGTTGAATTAAATAAGAGGTTCTCACTTCGATTATACTTTTTATTATTATATACCATTAACTTCGCTTCATTAACTGTCATTTTTACTTTAAAATATCCACGGATTTCAAGGATCCAAGGATTTTACAGGATTCAATTAAATTTGAAAAGAGAATTTGGTTGAAAAATAAGGGATGTAATTTTGTATTTGAGATAAATTTATATTCTAATTAAGGAATAATATATTGTAGATTTAAATAAAACTGCTTTAAATTTATTTACAATAAGAATAACTTCAAATCTAACACGTAATAGCGTAATACTAATTATAATAAACACTTAACCTAACCAATCATAAAGGAGTATGCGAATGCATTCATGTGATGAATAGTGATCGCAATTCTCTGCGCGAAATATGAACGAGACCTTTGGTCACCAACGGCGTCGATCAAACGTGGGATTTACTATTTGACTTTTTTGGCACTCAGGTGTCAAAGCCAAATATTTGAAAACTGCTTTTGAAATAAATAATCATTCCTGAGGGTGGTGAAAAAGGACATGCAATTCCTTAAGGCGGTTTTAAGTTAAAATTATCTTCGCATAAAGAAAAGGAAAACAATTGTGTCGTCCACAACTACCGCGAAAAGAAAATTAATTTCCACCAAGCATTGGATTATATTCAAAAAAAGAACATGTAAAAACTTGGCGTCGCATAATTAATTTAACTGGCAGGTACACTTC
>DWON01002875.1:0-19407 GCA_018251015.1 Phocides pigmalion okeechobee
ATGATGCGTTGCGATGTACCTGATTAGCTGTTGAGAACTGATACCGTTAGGATACAGTCTATCCAGGGAGTGAAGTCGCCACCATCGATGAAGTACAGAAGGGACATGTTCTTGGGAGTTTGTTCAAGGGAGTTGATGTGCCTGGGGAGCGGCCATGCTCCTTATGTTTGATTTCGGAATTTGTATATATGCATGATACTTAGAAAACTTCGACAGCATGATTCAGGATCGTGTTGCACCATCTCTTGTTGAGTAGTGGAAAGTCCCCACAAGTGTTAATGTTTATTACTGTATGTTAATTATTTCTTACCAAAGTATACAGCATTCTTCCCAGCTTTATGCTTATCAAACACTCCATTCTCATCCAATGGCAGGGTGACTCCAAAATCACACAGCTTGCAGACCGCAAAGTCTCCGTTCACCAGAACATTGTAAGACTTCATGTCACCATGCAGGATTTGCATCTTGGTATGAAGATAATCCAGAGCACTACCAATATCTATTGCTACCTAAAATACAATTTATACCTGTAGTAATAAAATCAAGTATACATTTTGCGCATTTCATATAGAAAGTAAATGCATGCACTACTTTTGAACTATAATGGTTTAGTAACAACAATGTAATCAAAAAGTTTTCATTGCCTTTCTTATATATTACACATTAACTGAGAAAACACAAGTGCTGTACAACCTATGGGCTCACATGCGCTGTATTTACACATGCACCACATGACTGTGGATGGACACAACTCAATACATGTGTTGCTCCAACTCCAGATGTGTTGCAACTCCTGAGCACTACTCTGGGTGTCTCGCTTCAAAGTGCAAAGTAGCTCTGCATAATTATTGGAAATATTAGTGTTGCTATTGGCAAGTGATAAATAAATTATTTTTACATCTTTGCAAACAAAAATGTTACATATGGTTATAAAGTATATAAGTTATATTATAGGTGAAGTTTATGCATTCATATGCATGTAAAGTTATGCTTCAGAAAAACCATTTAGCTTACCTTAAGCATTTCTTTACAAGTAAAAGGCTCACAATTTTCCTCTACTCTTTTTTCAATCATGTCTCCCAGTGACAAGTCACATGCTTCCATGCCCAAGTACAAAATCTTGGTTTTACTAAAAGCACGGAATCCAACAATGTTTGGGTGTGACATCTTCTGCAGCAACTCTGCTTCAGCTTTAAGTCTGTCCGTGTACACTTTATTTGGCTTCACTCTCTTGTTGAGCATTTTAAGTGCCCATGGTGAGCGCATTTGACCAGCTCGCGGTGACCTCACCAATTGCATCACAGATACTCCTAGACAGATAGTCAAAAATATTTTTTTATGTTAATTTAAAAAGGTTTTTAATTAATAAATCTTTAGTTTATACTTTAATTCTATAGAACATAGTTACAATTGTAATATATTAATTTATTAAACACTAAGACATTGAAACATTTGGTTTCATATGATTTAAGACTAATATTATCGCGGAATTTATATATTCTACTATGTACCCGTGAGTACCCGGTACGTAGTAAAAAAATGTTTTTATGTCCATCAGTATATTATATTTTACTGAACTATTCTTTAAACTAATAGACTGACACGATACGTAAACTTATCTTGTTACTTACTGCGCCTAAGTTACGGTTGTTACAGCAAATAATCAAGTTAAAACTAATATGTAAATCCTTTCGGTCGACAGTTATAATATTTTTATTAAAACATAATATGACGTAGAATTCATAACAAGGAAAGTTAAAGTAAATTTAAAGAAGAAATAAATCTAAACACCTATTTGAATTATTAGACAATGTGAATGATTACCGGTGCCATATCCAAGTCTATTAAGAAAAGGAGACGGAGGAATTGTAATTTTTTCCTTTCCTCCAACATCTTTATTAAGTTTAACGGGCGTTCGAAAATCTGTCATCATAAACGAATCTGAGCTCCAGAAAATAACACCACGAAAATTTCGCTTCAAACAATGAAGCAAAACAAGATGGAAACAAACTTGCGAAACTAAACTTTGTTCATTTGTTCCAGTTGAGTTTAAAAAATGTTTGAATTTGAATCAGTGCTGTCATGAAATTTACACAACGGAAGTTTGTCTTGCAGTGCATAGATAAGAAAAAAATGTGCTTACAAATAAATGACAGTAATACTTCGTTCATAAACCGACGACAAGTTTTTAATTGTTTAAATTCAAATTCCCTTAATTTGTCTACGGAGGCTTATTAATAATTATACTTAAAATAAATAATTATATTTGGATTTTTAAAATTCCAAAATTAAAGTCCTATATTTTAGTGTACTTACTAATTCGATTACTTATATAAATTCCTCGCATTGGTAACATGCTACCATCAAACAATTTTAAGGTTCTGGATGCAATAAACTCAATACTATGTACCTACTCACATTTCGCGTAAAATATTATATTCTCGAAAAATATATACGTCCAAATCATTCAATTTCTATTTATTATTTGCAGTACAATCCAATCGAACTTATATACCTTCAAGCTGAAAATTATGATTGTTAAACTTCACTGAAATAAAGAATATTACAGTAAAATAATAACATGTTCCGAGTTCTTTATAATATTTACGCATATAATGCCATCTTGCGTCAGATTGAAGAATTATGACACAATGCAATAAACTTTATATGCAATAAACTAGTTTGATTGACGAATGCTATCAATAATACAATTGCACATACTTCTAATATTATAATATTTAAATTATTGTCTTTACCTGGTAGGATTGTGTGAAATAGACGTGACGTCCATAATGAAAGTAATTAATAATTTATTTTAGCATTTGGTAAGATACGTCCGTAGAATACTATAATCTTTATGACAGTGTAACTTGTATAGAGGAACCGACAGATCAACTGATCATCTTTGCCTATGTAATACTACACGAATATACTGCTACACTTAGATCCGGTAATGCAGAACAATGAGGTTCCACCGCCGTTAAAAGAAGTGGTTGTTGTTGCACTTACATATTTACAGGCGAACACATTTAATCCTCGGGAGTAGCAACGCAACTCTTTCCGATTTCATGTGGTCATGGAGCTGATTACAAATGTAAATAAAACTAGTCACTTGTTATTAGCAGGTGGACTTCATGTTTCTTTACTATTTTTATGAATAAAACATATAGTTACGGTTATTTATTGTTATCAGCATAAATACTTTTGTTAATGAAAATTACGTTAGAAATTAAAACCTTAATGTAAGTCTGTTTAGTTAGATATGTTTGAAGTCATACTGATGTTAACAGTAATGTATCGATGATTTCGATAAATGTACACAAGCCAAAATGTTAACAGGATATAATTAATATATCACTCAATCGATTAGTAGCCATTTTCCGCAATTGATAGTTTCCTAGGCTCGTTGTTATTGATGCTATAATCGTTACGACCGGCGGTACCGTGTCCGATGTCCGAATGGAAACTGGGGTGAAGGTCGCTGCTGCGGAATGGATACTGGAAATCCAGGTAATAGAAGAACAAACGTCCTTTACGTGCGGTATAGTTGCTCAATGGGAGGAAGTTTGCCGTTCGACAGTGGATAATCATCAATATCGGCAAACGGCAAGCAGTAATCAAACGGCGACCGCGGCGAGTGCGCGTGCGCTCTATCATGTGTTGAGAGTGATGCAACCTGCGGTTCTATGAAGATGTCACTGTGCAACACGATCAGGTACGTGAATCAGTGCGTTACCGTCTGTGTATTGCTGGACGACTTCTTTTACAATTACACGGTACAACACTTCGCGGCTTGCAAAATGATGTTTTTTGAAATTTTTTGAACGTAACTGTTGTTTTAAGGAATTTGTCACAAGTCATTACCTAAAAAATTGTTTGTTTTGTTATAAATGGAAAATAAAATAAGTATATTAAAGTAATTAAAAGCCTGCCTAACAGTTAAATGGAATAAATATTGACAGGATTGATTGAGATCTAATTTACGTTAATTTGGTCTTAGCGGCGTCTATTCACCATATGAACTTGTCAAAAATTGCCGCTTACCCTAAGTACATGACAATTTGAATATGTAGAAATGGCAATTATAAAAGTCGGTTAAACATACTAATTTGCAACGTTTTATGCATGCGGTTTGCAAAGTTATTGAAATAAATTAGAACAATATGAAAAGGAAAGAAATTTACGCTTGGACGATGTGTGCGCGCAAAAACCGCATTAACATAGCGTTACATAGCGGCGCGCGCAGACAACAAACTCGTTCGCCGCTCGGCCGCGATACTTAGCGATACCTTGTAACGCATTGATTTGCTATATTTACTTTGTAAGTATCGTTTAGAGCTACTAATTGAGCTCGTGTCATTGCTTGCATCACTTAAATAAGTTACTTGGTCGGTTCGTAAGACTTTCAAGCTTTCAGGTCACTCGATGAGATTGTTATCTTTAAATAGCTCTACTTCTTTATTTTTAATATCTTGATGGTCAAATCTAAACTACTACTACGACTTCCTAGTCGTGATGTGATGAATAAATGATAGTTCTACAGGAGTAGACATCACAATAGTTTTATTTCCTAGATGTTTTTCCCGGATATTTTAATTTCAAATTGAAAAAATAAATGTTACGGTCATCGCAAGTTTAAGTCCAGAGATGTGTGTTAACTATTTAAAACACCTTTATACGAAGTTTGATCGGCCTACTTAAGTGTGTATGTTCACTATCTATGGCCGTATTGTAACATCAGGTAACCTGCAAATTCGGATGTATTGTTTTAACATACAAAAGAAAATATTGATGGACAAACTGATAAACTGTTTTACCTAGAGCCTACATCACCCTTTCTCCACCGCACTCACCAATGGTTATGGCTTCATTCGCATCAAGTGGATCCGATGCATTCCTCCACATAATCGAGAACTCTACAGGAATCTACAAACATGAACAAATGGAGCGGTTTGCGCTTTCATTTCTTCCACATACGTGTAAGATGTGGAATGAGTTTACTCCTCCTGCAGCAGTGCCGTATTAAGCCAACGCGGAGCCTGTAGCAAATTCTGTCAAGAGACCCTTGGTTTCAAAATTTATATGGATTAACACTTTCAATATCGACTTCTCTAAGTAAATTATACTATATATTCATCTAAGTGAGATGTTTAAGACGTTCTTGGCCCATTTTTTCTTGCATCTTTTTTTGAATCGATATGATAATCGATTAAAAAAAGATCAGTTATATTCATTCATAAAATTATTGTATATTTTGTAACAAATCAAGCAACAACAGATCGTGACTGAGTAAAAAATAAATAGTTCCCCTTTTTTTCGAAATATAATAGATATTATATGAGGTCATATTTTTTAAACACAAACTGAACAACTTTCACCAAGACACAGAAAATTTTGATATTCCCGTAGGAAACTAATCAGCTGATCGGTAATTTTGTATGGGAAAACGAAAATGTTTTAATTTTTCGAAATAAATTCATTGTAAAGTTGTTCGTCATCATTATTAATCGAAAAAAAAAATAAAACGATATTTTTTAAAAGGGATCTGCTCAGGAGTATTATGAAAAATGAAAAATAAAATCTAAAAAAAATATTTATCGGGAGTTGTAGTGTTTCCAACACCAAAAACATTAAGAAATTAACGTTAAAAATATAGTAAAAGTCCTTTTTTTATTTGAAAGTGTTGATAAACTTAAAAGTGTATCAAATCTGTTAGGTAATTAATTTTCTATGTAATAAGATTTAACTTGAAAAAACCTAGTTTTAGATTTTCAGGCAGGAATGAAGTGAAGCCTGACAATTTTTTTTACGCTGCTATCTAAATTGTTATTTTTTACGGTTAGGAGGTGTGATAGGACCGCAGGGGCCCCCTAATTGCGGGGTCCGTAGAATTTGCTACTCTTGCTACGTGGCTAATCTGGCATTGTCCTGCAGTATTCTTTAAAAGCTAGAACATGGGTCCAAATAGAGCTCTTCTTAAATCCCGGTGTTACATTGGGGACATTAGCGACTGCTTTCCTTCAGGTGGCCGAACATCCTTTTCATGAGGGTAAGTTGTAAAATAAAGGACAAGGTTTATACAAAAGGTCTAGATGTATCTGGATGAATCTTGACGGAAAGGAAATCTAACCGGGAGTGGCAATCATCGAACAATCCCAAGTAGCGGTCCCGGGAGTCTGGATAATCGAGAATGACGGCGGCTTGATACGGTAATTGGCATCATCAATGTCATCAATAATAGACCTCATTATTCTCTTTAATGTAAAGGGGTCAAGTATTTTTAACATACCTAGTTAACTGTATTAATAAAGTATCTGTTTGTATATTTAAATGCTAAAAGTAATTACTAATAATTAATTTAATTATTCTAGGCTTGCAAGGAAAGACTTTTCTAAATCTTATTGGTATAAGTAGCAGTGTTAATGTAAATCCTTTATGGAACATTACAAGTTATGCCATCGTTAAATAAACAAAATTTCATTACACAAAAAGAAAATTCAAATGACTACACTTACATATTATTTTCAGGTATCACACTGTAGCCGGTTTTCTACTTTGTGTCATTATTATGAAAGATTTTTTAAGTAAATATAACACAAATATATTTTGCGATGGTAAGGAAACTTAGTGCGCAATATCTATTCATTCTTGGACTATTACTTCCTGTTACACACCATGTGATGTGCAGTATGTTAGCACTGCCTCTCTCTGTTTCCGTGGACATCGTGAAAATTACATAAAGATCAATTCCAGTATATTAGTCCAGTGGATTATTTTGCCAGAAGCGTCTTCCAGTAAAGTTAATCATCAACAAGCTTAACCAAGTGTAATGACCAATGTACAAACCCTATTTCTTTTTATTTAAGAACCTAATCATTTTTATACCAAAACGCACATATTTGCTTATCAAGATTGTCGGGTATAGTATAAATAATTAACTGCCCGATTTTAATCATATTGCGAGGTAAATACGTGAACTGTATAATAGATACAGCATAATAGACACTCATAAGGATTGTTTGACAAAAAATGGTCATGAATTGCAATATTTAAATATTTTGTGAAATGTAAAATTGTGTAGTTCCTTCAATTCACGTGCTATATTATTTGTTAAAGATTCTATAACTAAATAAAAAAATATTTGTTCTTAATTGACGTTAGAAAATTAATCATTTCATAGTTAAAATCAAATTAAATTATTAAAATAAATAATTTTAATTTGAAGGATACTGTAATGATGTATTTATTTTAATAAATAACGGAACAAATAAAAATCAAATAATAATTCGAGTACCAATCATTTTCAAAGTTAGGTAGGTATAAACAAATTATTTTAAAAGGCATTTTTATAATTTCAATTTGTCTGAATACAATACAGGTATATGCAGTTTGCTAATTATAGTATTAATTATTTTGTGTTGAGGCACTCGACTTTGTTTGTGTTTTTCATAATGGCCAGGATGTTTGTAACAATCAAATAGATTTTACGAATATAAGTAATTATAGCTGTTTTAAAGTAAGCATTAAGTTATAATTTTTAGGAGGAGCATAAAATTGTAGAAATAAGATAAAAAAATTTAATCCTAATATGTAAATATTGTTTGAATATTACGAAAATTTTAATTCGTTTGTAACAGCTAACTTCCTTTTCAGGTAACTATTTTGATTTCGTGTGGAAGTTGTTTTTATCCTAAACGAATTAGTGTCTTAATTTTCGAGTAACTGCTGAAATGACTAGTAGTTAACAATGCAAATGTGCTAGCTAATTTGGGTGATATTAGTTGAATGAGTTCGGAAAAGAATTATCGCAAATCAATTTTAAAATGCCATATGTAGGTACTTTAACAGTGCTTGAGGACTGTTACCTAATTATAACAGATTGCATACTAAAACACTGGAAAGCTCATGAATGCATAACAGCGATTACCTAATAATGACAACGCTTTATACAGACAAAAGGGAAAACTCATGATAATTTTGTCACGAACTCGGAGGTGGTCTTGATGTTAATATAATTAACCTAACATAATTATCGTGTTAAAAGTTGCTTCAAACGTAATACTTAAAACATAAAACGACAAATTATATATACAATCGAATAACAATCGTCTTCTTTTGACATATTTTTCAAACAATACTCATTATAACAGACCTTATATAATAATAACATAACGTTCTGTAATAGACCGGTGCGGTTGCGTTTGTTTAATAATAATCGATTGTCTGTCCGTTCACGTCCGTTACTTGAACGTATCTATAAATATGAGCAGTAAATTTTTTGATCTATATCTTCTTCATGCCATGTCGTTTAGGAGGTGCGTATAACTAATTGATAGCGGCGAAGCACGCGAGCGCAGGATACCAGCCTCTGCGTGATCGATCACGAATAACCCCACAAATAATTTCATTTGCGTAAAACTATGCGTGACCGATGAAAACACAAGTCTGCTCGTGCTCGCTATTAGTTAAGCAACAAATGAAAGCATTTACCGACACCATACCAATGTCACAAGAAATTAATTTCGAATCAAATCAAATCGATTGCGTTTTTCATAAATACTAAGTCTCATTTAAGCTACGAGTAGGTATTTTGTCTTGGAACGCTATTAATCGATGCGGTGTTGTAATCGTGTAGTAATGTCGTAATATATCTGTTTCAGGTTTTTCGCGATGTCTACAACAATTTTACTGGCCGTCATCGGCAGTCCGGTGCCGGGGCTTGTATATCCTCGTAAGAATATTGTTGCGAGAGCAGTCAATGAAGATCTTGTGCAAGAAGGAAGTTTTACAGTGGAAGTGAAAAAGAACTTCAGTAGAGCAAATGATATTAATAGCCTAAAATTAAATAATTCAAAGAATGATGTTAATTCAATACCATTGGGATCAGAAAACGTAAAGAAAAATACTAATAAGGCTAACAATCAAACAATAACAACGACAGATAAATCGGTAACACAAAGTATCGGTAAGAAAGAGAGTATAAGTAAATCGGAGAAGAAAAGTACACGTATTTCTTTTGAACCAACAGCTAAAGTAATTCCAACTACCGTAACTAATATCATAAATGAGTCGACAATTGAAGAAACTCTACAAGCAAACTCTAGCAAAAGTGATACAAGTATTGTAAACACAACGGTCTTACCGTCTACAGAGGAAACAAATGAAAGTGCAACAACACCTACAATAATTGAAAAGGAACCTTCCGCAGACGTAACACCAAGTGTGGAGATTGAAAATAAAACATCTGTAGTTGAAACAACCACACGAGTGTTTACTTCAGCAATAACATCTGACACTACAGAAATCTCATCATCGACGGACAGCGTCACTGCGCCTTCAGGTAAAAAATACACAGTTATTGAAAGAAAACGCGTAACTACAACTAGCGATGAACCTATTACTTCAACAAATATATTTACGGACTATGTAGAATTGTCTTCCCCAGCAATATCTGAGGAAGTTGTAACGGTAACAGACAAAGTGGAGGTCATGGTCAAGTCGGCAACGGCACAAGGGCGGATTTCGCTGCAAGATGCTATAACGTCAGACATACCGTCTTTAGACAAGTTAAAGTCTGATTTGTTGTCATTGACAAAGAGTACCACAAAAAATGACTATGATACTACTACTTCTTTATTGTCAACCGAGGAAAATGTTACTCTAATGGACATAAGTTCACCAGTAACTGCAATACTCTTATCCACGTTAGTCTCGGAAACCCCGAATACAGTATCATCGAAACGAGCCGGGTACCTGGATTTGTCTTCGAAAGTAACGGATACAGAAGACTTGGTCAGCTTAAAACCAAATGGCACAGAAATGTTACAAGGACCGTTTGATGCGGAGACGCCGGAGGTACAAGATGAAACGCCTGACGACAAAATTGAATCGAGAGTTGAATCGCAAGGTCAATTGGTATGTATCTAATTTTATTATCATTTCTTTATTTGTATATACATCTTAATAAACTAAATACTTCGAGAGAACGAGACTATAATACCATTTCCTTTTTTAGACTGAGGACGCGATTAAGGAAGAGCTCTTAAAAGAAGAAATGTTAAACGATAACGAAGAAAATGCAAAGCGTCATCGAAACGACCAGCAAGAAATTCAAATAGATACACCTACACTAGAAAACACAGATATAACTTATCCAACACCGCTTAATGAGACGGTCGTGCCACCGACCAATCCTGCACCTAGCGATAATTTAAGTGTAAAACCTATTAATTCGGAAAAAGGAAAAAATACTATATTATACCCAGTGAATCCTAATTACAAACCTCTTAAAAAAATTGAAGTTCAACCTGCTAAACCTTTCGTACGAGACCCGGATGATAACAGTTGGAGAAATGAAAGTCTCAGTTCGCTTGGAATTGTTTTTAAACCTAAAAATTCTACGAAGCCTTTCACTCAAGTCTTGAAAAACAAGACAGAGACAGAATGGAATAATATATCAGAGAAGGATAGAAAAAATGAAGTGCCCGATCTTAGAATGAGACTCGAGCAAATGACACAGAAGAGAAAGTCGAAGAAAAAGAAGATTGACTCACTTGGGAATGTGTTCTACACAGATTATGAAGAAAGTAGCAGTTCAGAAGAGAATACGAGTACGACACAAGTTGAAGATCCTTCTGTCACCACGCTCCCCACGACCGACGTTTCAATAACTACAGGTATTACTATTGTCACACCCGTTCAAACTTTCTCTCTATCGCCTACAAGCCGGGGTGTAACAGATACTCCTGCTCTTACTACTACCGTACCCCCAACGCAAAACACAGAAAATACATCCATTCCTGAAAAAGAACTAACCACAGTAACCAACAAAGCAACTACCATAAAACCACCCAAAATGTTTAATTTATTTGATTACTACGAAACTAACGATGAAGATGATATAGAGGACTATTTAAATATGGCGAAAATTGATCTGAAAAAATTCACTCCTCCGATGCAAACAACATTCTCACCATTTACGTCTCCATCGCTACCAATTTTATATTCTAATCCAATGACACGATATATACCCGAAAGGAAGGGCACTATACAATATTTTCCACCTCGAACGACTACAAGGCCGAGGAAAAACAAACATAACAATCTTCGACTCAAAGTCAATCCCGAGCCATTAACAGAGTCACCAAAAAACGTTTTGCCAATATATTACCACAAGCTAACGACGACACCGTATGCAACTGAAGGCGTTTATTATACTAGCGGCCCGGACGTGACAACGCTAAAATATGAACACGATCATGAACCAAAGAATTTTGACAGAAATCTTTATTTGACGACACCTCCTTTGAACACCGTGCCGGACGAAAACTATGGCGTCATTTCTAACGACGAGGGATTCAACCGAGCTAATTATGATATAAAGCAATACAAAGACTACATGAACGAACCCCAAGGTAACAAACATAGCGAATACGTTGGGTACACGGAGCCTCCGGCGCAGGGGATCACGATAAACAACTTGATAAAAACGACGACAGCGAAAGAGACCACGAGGATGGATGAAGAATACGATTACGAATCCCAGTTCCGCAAGGATGTCCTTGAAAGGTTCGTCGCCAACTTCAACGAGAACGCTAAACGGTTTAAGTCTGATTTTCCGTTACTTTACAATAACAGCATCGTGCACGGTCCCCGTGACAACGAAAAGGACGTAGCGTTGTCGAGGGCGTACTTCAGAAGGCCGCATAGCAACGGCGACTACAGGCCCCTCCGGCTGCCGGAGCAGCCCTACGACCCGAACTGTGAGAACGCGACGGTGGAGCTGTCGCCGGCCTACGAGCTGCATTACTATGTGCCGGAGCAGGAAGAGAAGCAGGAGGTGGAAGCGAAGCCGGTGACGCTGCCGTTCCACTACAGATTATGAACATCGCTTATGTTCTACTGATAAATTCATGATCGATCATTATCAATCATTAACACATTTTGATAGTTATTGTGATATAACGATGAAAAATATAACGGGCGGGCAATCTAGTGGAAACTCGATTGATCAAGCGGCAGTATAAACCAGTTCGGTTATGAAACACCAGATGGCGTTGAACGTATTAAGATATTGATTGCATCCCATTAATATGTATTAATAGTTTTGCGCTATATTTTGCTTTAAGAACGTGAAATTGTAACCAAAGTGGACGGTGTATTACATAGATTTATACATATTAATATCAGATTTTTCGTATGTATAATAGATGAAAGTCGTGGAGTCGTGGCGAGATGTTTTAAGTTACCAAAGAGAACTTCCTGATTGCGAAGGTAAGCTTATTTTAGTGCGGGCTTTTGTACATATATTTCTATACTTAGGTTACTTTAAATGTTAATCCCCTTAATCTATGCTAACTGCAGTTATTTATTTTCCAAGGCACGTAAATAATTCATCGTTTTTTTTACACATTTACCCTTAACAGATTTACTTATTAGTTATAAATTATCAGAATAATACCACTATCATAGTATCTAGTACTTTTGTGAAGTATTTGTTCCGTAAGATATTACTGGATAATGATATACGAAAATATGATAATGTCATTTTTAGGTGATAAAATATTTTGTATCTTATAAACACAGTTTTACTACTTCTTAATTAACATTGATCAAATGACAATAATACGACGAAGTTGCGAAAATGTATTATAGTTATGAAGCGACCGATTTACATATATTATAATAGATGTCAAATGTCAGACGGACTAAACAGTTAAGTTTAATGTAGTTAATTGATCGTGTTGCGTGTTTTGTTGTGGCGTTGTTTTGTAATAAAAGTATTAAAATATGTTTCTTTGTCTTTACCGCTATACTTGATACACTATACTATACTTCCTACGTCGGGCTCGAAGGACCGTTTATAAAAATTATTAACTTTCCCTGTACATTTACATACATTTTTGAGTATTACTTGGCGCAACGCGTTCGCTGCTTGTACACACCTGTGTTGTACGAACAGATCTGTATGGATTCCGGGCGAACATAAGTGCTGTGTTTACTTCGGCGCTACAAGACTGGAGGCGGACATTACGTATGTGTATTCGTAGATAATACATACATGCTAAAAATACAATATTTAAGTGATTTGTCGGTGCATCATCAGTAGAAAAAAGAGCTCCAGTTTAGTGCAGTCTCCCACAACGCTGACAACGAATATACATATATGAGCGCATCAGTTAAAGTGTTAACCATTTTAAATACATTGTAATAACTTGTATTGATAATTCATGCAATTCTTTCTGGATTAAAGTTAAACCTTATATATTTAGTTGTAAATAAATAGGAAAGCATGGAAAAAAACACAGTAAGCTTTTTAAAATACCACTTTATTGACATTTTCATTTTAGAATAATATGCAAACATCACTCGATCGTTCGATCACTTGAAACGGGTTATACGTCATTTTGAGCATAATTACAATAGAAGGCAGAGCGGGCGCGGGGCCGCCTCCCACACTCACTAAAAATAAAAGAAATCGAGTGGAAATGCAATTCTGGGTCCAATAAATAATTATGTTACAATCTCAATTCATAAAACTCAAATAAAATAAAAAAGAGACAATTTTATAAATGAACACATTCCTCTTGGGCACAACGAAACTCCAGAACACGGATCATAATTATATACAAAAAAAACCGACATCGTCTGTCAAATGTGTCCATTTTGAAACATAAAAAAACAGGTAAAATGTGGAACAATATGTAGAATAAACTATACAAGAACAAAATACGGGAAGGAACGACGGGCAGACACTATCTCATCGTATCGCTAATCGCGCGGCGCTTCCGACCTTCATGCACTACGAAAATGTAATGGTGGTCACCGAGTGCCCGCGGCTGGGCACCACCCCTTTTCGTGCGCTGTGGATATTTTCGTCAGAAAATAGACATTCATTTTTCTTCAGGGTATTTATTGTTATACCTGGTAAACAAATATAACTCTTTAATTGGAATATCTATAATAGCTATATATATATATATATATAATCTTAAAAAAAAACATATTATTCGAACTGGCAACAGTAGAATAACATGATTTCTGTGGATTAAGACGAAATGAAATTAATATTTTATTTAAGACAGAGACATTAATGTTTTAAATGTTCATTTGAAATTTCTTATCAACAACAAAATTCGTACAATTGTGGCAGAGAATACTTTGTTTACCAAATATTAGAATTTTGAAAAAAAAAGACTAAATACATTATGTAACAGTTTTGGAGCAGTATTACCGCACACGACGGCGTAAGCCTAACTTTATTGAGTACTAAACTAAACGTTACAGAGACCGTCGGAACACGTCTGTTATATGATTATTTATATGTAACAATTTCAAATACAATCATATTATTTACACTAGGGAGGCAACGCATTGCCGTTTAGCAGCACCAGAAGGAACAAGCCGAGTGTTTCTTTACAAAATTGTGTGCAGCGGCCGGCGCCTGTACGGGCGTTACAAGCCCGAAGGAGGACATGGCGACTGTGTATTCATGGATGACGGACCGATCCTAAAAATACAATATTTGTATGAATCGTCAGCGCCCCTCAGTCTAAAGAAATAAGCTCCAGTTTAGTGCCGCCTTCCGGAACGCTGACCCGATTTAATACATGAGCGCCGCAGTCGAGGCGCGCAGCTCGCGCCGGCCGCTGCCGAATTTAAACAATCTGTTTTTTCGACTTTCGACGAATTTAATGATTACAAAATACATGTCTTGTGCTCCTCGGGAACGGATGCGAAAATTAAACTGCTGTCTTTCACGCGACTTCTCTTAGCGAATAAAATTAGGTTAATATATTCTGGCCCAATTCACTGCGGTGTCTATTATTTAGAACAGCAGTAATTTCCCCATCCGTCGGTAGCGCGCCGAGCGCGTGCGGCGCGTGCGGCGAGCGCGGGCACGCACCTGTCCACACAACGCGGAGAGGAACGACCGGCCGCCAGCTCGGTACGTTGTACCCATAGTTAAAACATTTCACTATTTTTCTGAACATTTTAACTCTGTATCGATAATTTGTTTACGAGTATATATAATATAAATCATTCTACCGAATTATTTATTTCGACATATCCAAAAAAATATTTTGTTACTTTGATTCTTGCCGAAATGAGTCTCGGTTAAGCGAATTGTTTTAACTACAGGGATTCTGTAAAATCTTTGTTAGGACCGGGCTTCGAATATTTCATAATTACATAATATATATACATAATAACATAAATTTAAATAATTGTTGATATAAAAGAGAATAGGAAATGTGAAAGTGAAATGGAAAAAATATATAAATCATTAACGTACCATCCGAACAGAATTTGCATCAAGGGTTTAAATGAAGGGGTTTGTTAAATACGATTTCCAAGCGTTGCAATCCGACGTGTCCGTATATATGTAGAAAGGAGCCCGCAACTACTGAGTGCACTAAAAGCGAATATTTTACACGAACACGTCACTGCCTTAGCTACACGCCGCCCCCCGGCGCCGCTCGCGGGGACGGAGACGTCCCCCCTCCCCCTGCGCCCGCTAACACTGAGACAGTGTGGCAGAAGTGTTGCACGTGGGCCTCAAAGCTAACTATACATTCGTTGATATTTGTCAATATTCAGCTTTTTATACGAGAAGAGTAGCAAACGAGCATGCAGGCCTGATGTGAAGTAGTCGCTGCAGCTCCTGAATATCCGCGTGTCACGTTAAACAGAACAGGTACCGTGTGAGCTCGTACGTAGATGCGTCGCTACTCCCGAGGCTAAGACATTGTCTTCTTTTAAATTAGGACATCGCCACGAAACGTACACCATTATAGACCACAAATAGTAGCGCTGTAGACTCTGAGGCCCTCGCACACGAGCGTCGACCATCGTGAATAGATTACACTACAGCCAGACAAGGAAAATACAGTATATTAAATACTGTACTGCATTTGTTTTGATTCTCTCCGTGATGGCACACAGTACAAATATCGTACCCACATCGCGTACGCGGCCCGGCGCGAGCCCGCGTCGGGACGCGCCGGGCATTTATTGAAGTGACGAGTAATTTAGTAGTAATGCATATACAAGTTATTCCGGACACAATTTATTGCAATCCATGCAATTTATTCTCAATTTTACCTAATACGCTGTGATTCGTACAAATAGATACGTTCCTAATGGTTTAATTAAGTTTGTTGTTAGTTAATTATACGCGATTCACTAAATTGCATCCGTAATACGATTTTTCTTCGATAAATACCGAGATATTATGACTAAATTACTGGCCACTGATAAAATTACTAGCACAGTCTGAACCACGCTTATAATTTCGTTAAATCTACGCTAGTAATTTAGTCGAGTTTCGAAGCACTTTGTGATTAAAAATGACCGTACTGAAAATCAATTAATTAATACTACAATTCTATTAAGTTCGAAAAATGTCGGTCGCCACTCGACTAAGTCCCCAGCGTAGTTAGTTAGCGGGGGGAGGGGGCGCCGCCGCTACCTAGCCAGTCTTTCGGTTCCACTACGCTAACCACCGCCGCTCCGCACTATGCCCTCCGCCCTCCGCCGCAACACACGTGCTAATATAAATAATATAAAGACCATCCGCGTCACATATTTTTAACTAATTTGATTGCCATAAACACTTACCGAATTATTCTGTACAATATGGTTTGAATGTAATAAAACATGTCAATTCAACGTAATACGCCCGGAGACTCTGAGGTTTTGACTATTTTGTTTTCGTATATTAAAAATAGTACGGCGAGTGAATGTTATGTTAGCGCGGCTCCGAGCCGAGCGCGCGTGTCGCGGACGATGCGACGGAAGTTCAGACTAAATAACAAGCGGAGCCGGCGGCGCGCGCTCGCGTCGTACAATATTACGCCGAGCTAACCTTTGTATGTACTTAATTAATATTTATATTACATTTACTTTAGTAAGGCTAGGAAACGCTACATCGGTACGCGTATGCCGCGACACGTCCGCAACGGAAACTAAGCTGAACGTTCGAATTGGCACCTCGTATTTTTGGCACCACTAGCGTCGACCGACACTCCGTTCTCCGTAAAAACTAAACACACCCGACGTCAACTGGGTATAAGCACCAAACGAACAGAATCTATTAGGAACGAGGCGCCCCGGGGTCCGCTCCTCTCCTCTATTTATACTAAAGCGAGTTAATTCAAAATGTCTGGCGAGCGGCGCCCGCCCGGCGGCGGTGCACTCGATAAATAATGCAAAATGGTCAAAAATATTTTAACTTTAAAAAGTAAACCTCCAAGCGAAATGAGATGAACGGTGTCCTTTTATAACTATTTTGTAACTTTTATACAAACGTAAGAAACGGACGCGAAGGCGCGGCAGTGCCCTCCCCCCTCCCCCCAGTCCCACTCCCCACAGTGAGTATGTTCAAATTTCCGTATACTTAAATAATCATATCTAAGCTCTAAGAGGAAGCCTCGCTATACATATATCGTTACAATAGTATCAATAATTAATTAATCATTTAACGTAATCGTTTAATTAAATATTTTTTTTAAATATCATCTCGTTACATTTACACGTCCATATAAATCACTATATTTACTAAAGCATTCTCGATGTCCGGCGCGACCATCTCTCGACACAATTTATACAATTTACACGTTAACAATAACCCTATCGAACTCAAACACGACGAACCCTATCGAAAAGAAAAATTCGGAATTTTATTTAAATAAAGATTCGTTCTCGACTAGCGACGCGCGGTGCCCTCCCCCCTCGCTCCGCACTCGGCGCCGGCCCGACACATTCGGGCCAGATTCGACCGAACTATCACAGAATTTAATCCGAAAATAAATTACGAATTACTCCAGAAAAAGTCATATTTCCATTTTATCAACCACGAAAACAACCTCGAAAAAATATTCAAATCGCGTCAGCTAAATAATAAGACGGCGCGCGACGGCCGCCTGCGGGAAGTACACTTGAAACGAACACGCGCTCTCGGAAATAAAAATCTGACAATTTTAACGTATTATATTTTTATTTATTTTATTTAGGTTCCGCATATCGTGGTGTAGACTATTTTTCATTTTATTTTTAGATTAACAAAATAAGGATGATAATATATATACTCCGCGTTTAGGGATTATGACGTTGTTCGGTCGAATCGTGTCCAGGCGCGGCGGCGGCGCTCTACACCACACGTCCGACGACCGCCCACCGCGGTCCCTCCCCTCGCTCCCTCTCGCTCCGTTTCACTACTCGTTCGTGTGCAAAAATACAAGTGCCGACGACACTCTTCTCTTATTTCTCTACCAAAAACATTACCATGTACACGTTATACGCGTCGGCATCCTCCCGACGGTACGGCTACAGGGACACGGCGCTACTTCGCGCGCGATGGCGGATACGCGGAAGGCCCCGCAGGGCACGTTCAATAAAATTGAATTAGTCCAGTCTACCGCCTTCAATAGCTGCAGCATTCAATAATTCCGCAAATATTGTTTATGCGTTTTGTATCGTATATATTTTACTGATGGTTTGTTACAATCGTATCGCACGGGAAGTCTATTAGTTACTTTGTTTATACAGTAAAAAAAATGAAATACAATAACATTTATAATACTTGACGAAGAGACAGAAGAGTACATCGATGTGTGCCCTCGTGCATTCTAAATTAAAATAAATTTGATTACAATTTATAATATCCAGTTCTTTCACACGTTCGATACATAAAAGGCATAACATCGTTTACTATTATATAATCGAATGCCTTCCAATTACATATTTCCTACCGAAAGTACTTTTTTTTTTGATGAAAAATAAATTAATTGTAGTTAAAGTTAATGTATTTGCGATTTGAATTTACAAGAAACTTCTAATTTTTAAATTTTGAAACTTCTCGTTTAATATGTATCGCTTCTCGTACGAATGTTATAAATAGTAAATGCTTAGAGAACTCCGTACAGTCTACGGTCGGCCGGCGCGGGGCCTCCCCGCCGGCGCCGCACTCCGCGAGGTTTCGATACATTGTGATATTCGACCGTTCCAGTGATCGGCGTTACGCTAATAGTAATATCGATGTCGTGACTACCGGCTAACATTATTTAAACTTTAAACTCTTACGATGTTCTAAGTTACAGCGAGTGCAAAGAATTAAATATTAATACCAAATTTCGTCGAAACGGTCAAATTCTCACAACCGTAACTACGAATACCCCAGAGAATGCGCCCCAGACGTACGGCTATACGGTGAAAGTACATTTGAATTTAATATAAATAAGCGGCATATAAGAGTCAGTAATATAATATACGGCGCGTATTATTGTTTTTTTTTATGTTATATATCAACGAGCGCGTTTTATTCACTACCATAGTGGTCAATATTATGTCGTAAGACCGAACGGGCATACGACCGGCGGCGTCGCAGACCGAAGGTGCGCGGCGCTA
>DWON01002876.1:0-19405 GCA_018251015.1 Phocides pigmalion okeechobee
GCGTGCGTGCGTGCGTGCGTGCGTGTGCGGTGCGGTGTCGTGTGGTGCGGTGTCGTGTGGTGCGGTGTGGTGTGGTGCGGTGTGGTTTTTGAGTTCCAGCTTGCATACAATTTTGATAAGCCTACAGTATCCTCATTATGACATGATTGTAACAGGATAAAAACAACAATTACATTATATTCAGGGGATTGTGCAATGTCTTGTGTATCAAAATATTTATTTTGTACCAAACCCTTCATAGAAACCTTTTGAAGTGGACTTACCTTAGGTTCAGTCTCATCAGGAGTGAGAGTAGCGAAGACGAAGTTCCCTCTGTTGGATGAAGCGTTAACCTTGGGACCGTCTTCGCCGTCGCCGGCCAGTGGAGTTGCGAGGGCGGCTAGTCGCGCCAACGCACCTCGCCCTCTTGTCAGTAGTGAATTGTGGTAGTTTGACTGTAAATGTTAACAAACTACCTGTATTTCATATTTATATTCGCGCTATATAATATATTATATGTACTATGTTTATATATTATTATCATATTCGCGATTTCAGTCAAGTAAATGAAAAGTTATAACTTATGACCTAGACATTGTGTATAAGTTTGCCTCTTAACATTTTTATACCCCTCTTTTAAAAAAAAAAATTATGAATGGCAAATTCAATAATGGATGTGATTAATAATATATAACTGAAGGGTAAAATATTTCTTTTGAAAATTCTTTGTCTTTCTATGCTTCCCTAGTAGGGAGGCATTCCCCACCAACCCAGAAAATCTTGTACAGGCTACAAAATGAAATCAGACATCAACATATTGTGTGTACAATGTAAGTCGATTACTAAATTATTAAATGTAACAACCTGGAATATTGTAAATGGTTTCCTTGGACTGGGTATGTCATTGAGTGTTCTCTTTTCGGTTTCAACTGATTTTGGCTTTTCCATGATAATATTATTACTTGTTCTTTCAGATACACTGGATATCATCTTCGAGCAAAGATTTGCTTTGATAATAGCACTCCGGTTAATACTGACACTTGTATCTTCCTCATCTTTCTCTTGCTGAAAATTTTAGAATTATATTATATAAGGAGGCACCATTAGTTTCTCCTCCTCTGACATGTTCCTCCTTAGGTCAAATTGGACAACCTTGTAACAACAGTGTATTACAGTATATATCCATACTAAATTTGTTGTTACAAAGTAAATTTTTGAATAGCTGGTTATATGAATAAATAAACTGAAAGGTGGGAGAACTTAGTTCGACCGGAGATACCACCAAGCATTACTACCATAAAGCATTACTTGTGTTTCGGTTGGAGAGATGCAGTTGCCAACTAGACTTTGAAGCGAGGCGAACATATTAGTCCTCAGGAGTAGCAACGTATCTACGTTCAAGCTCAGATAGGATTTCGGTCATATTTGTGGTAGTACATGGAAGTATATGGGCTGCGACTACTTAACATCAGCTAGGTTGCATGCTCGTTTGCTACTGTTCTAATATAAAAAAAAACTCTTCCTATCTGTAGTAACTCGAGTACAAAGGAAATCTTATGAACAAGTTAATTTATTTAAAATGCTAATTGTAATACCAATTTTCTCAGGAACATCTCTCTCTCATGTCTTTGCTTGCGCCATTGTTCTTCTGACTCAAACTCATCCTCTTGTGTATCGGCATATTCATCAGCATTTGTTCCCATTTCCTCCTCACCATCTGACATAAATAATTAGTATTTAGTATAAGTACTTGAATCTATAGATAAAATGAAAACACAAAAAATATTTTTCTTTTCTTGTTTTTTTAAGCAATTTGCATGTCATCTAATGTTAAATAATCACTGCCGCCCATTGATATCGACACAAAATTTCATAAATGACAGTGTTTTTTTTCTTTAAAGTAAGAAGTAAGAAACGGGCTTGCAGACCACTCGATGTTAAGTGGTCACTGCAGCCCATGGACAACCACGTCCAATCTCAAACAGAACAGAAGTTCTATTTAAGGACGGACGCGGATGCTTTCCTACTCTTGAGGACTAAGATGGTCGCCTCCAATAATGAGTATCCGGCAACCACACCTCCGCAACCGAAACACAATACATGAAGAACATGTTGCTTTACGGCGGGTTATGAGGGAGGCGGTGGTGCCTCCCCGGGCGAGGTCTAACGGCTCTACCAACTTTAAGAGCGTCTTATACAACCCGCAAATTCACCTGTCTAACCAAAACCCAAGAGTTCTTTTAGGGCGAATTATGACGGCGGCGGTGGTGTTAATTATAGTTCCGCCACTTGTCAAATCATTTCTAGTACACTGACCTGCATTTTTCCACCTAAACTTGCGCTGTCGATGTCCGTCACCCAAATCTCCGTCTTCGAACAACAATTCTTGGAGCAACCTTACTTCTCGTTTGTCCTGATCTAACACTTCACGCCTGAAATCATGATTATTTGTATACAAAAGCCCATATAGGTAACATTTTCATCTGAGCGTAAATGACTGTTTATAGAGTTATATATTTAAAACTTCTTGTAACTCTCACAGTAGTAGCTTTATTATTTTATCTTAAATAAAACTGTATAGTTAGAATATGGTAAAATTTATTTACTTATCCAGGAACTGAACCAGTTGATGTTAATTAAGTATTATTAAGTAATGATAAATCACTAAATAAGGATTGCTTTATTTTTTTAAAAGTCATTAACTGCTAATAATCAACTTCATTGTTAATGCTCGATGTTATCAATACGTAACTTAACTCGACGACAGTAGATATTGCTATTATAGGTTATTATTACTTACATATGAATTTCCCCCAGTTCCCGCTGCAGTTTTCCCTGGTGGAACGTGTCGTCATCCCCAGCCTCGCGCTCCATCCTGTCCAGTCCGGCTTCATCTTCATCCCCAGAACCCACCCATTCATCCTCTGAGGTAAGTTCCGCCTCTTGTTCGAAGAAGTCTTTGCCGATACGCTTCTTTTTAGGAACTTTTGTTTGTATTTCTACCTGGAATGTTAAAGGCAAAGTTTTTCACAATTCACAATTTCACAATTCGTAATGCTGAATGTCTTCAAATTAATTAAGTAAAAAATATAACATGTTATTGAGTAACTTAACACTTTCCCTGCGGCGTACAACACTTCTGTGTAGAACTTAGCGCATCGCGGTTGCGGCTTTGTACATTTTTTTATGGATTACGGGCTAACAAAAGTGCTGTATTGTATTCGTAGCTGATACATAGATGCTAAAAAATATATTTCAGTTAATTGTTAGCGCATCTTGAGTCTAGACAAATATGCTCCAGTTTAGTGTCGCCTCCAGTAAGGCTGAACCGATCTAATATATGAGCACCGAATCTAAAGTGTTAAATATTACAATACAGGAAAAGATATAAACGAGTGTTTTAGTTGCCACAGACGCTTATATACGTAAAGCGATCATTTTAGTTATCAGGAAGAGAAGCGTATTTACGCACAAGACTTCAGATAGACCTTTAGATTTTTTCAAGCAGGATCTCCAAAGGCTGCAGCGATCACATAACAACAGGCCTGCTAATAAACTGTTTTTTTTGTCTATACATTTCATTGTTATGATCTTTATATAGTATAGACCTATGTGCTTACACTACAAGCCTAAGAACGAAATTAGTATGTCTCAAGTAAATACCAAATATTAATATAGAGCAGCAGTAGGCACCAACAGCTTTAAAAAACTTAATTTCTCACTCTTACAAATATTACTATCAATAATAAAGTAATTAAAAAATAAAGAATTATTAAATATTATATAATATTAGACATTAGCTTAGATTTTAGAGCCAAACCTACTTCATTTTCTTCAGAGTCGTATTCTACTAGTCTATTATTATCTTCTTCTATGTCGGATTCATATGTCTCTTCCTCTTGTTCTGAATATTCTTCTTCGTCATCTGAAAATGTTAGGATATTGTGTTAGTTATAAAAAAACCCTCATTATTAATACACTTCCAACTCCCCCTGACTTGAGAAAGTCATAATCTTTCTACAAAATTAAGCAACATGGACCTCGTCTGCTGCTTAGTTAGATGGGTGACCCACAGTGGTTTGACCCCATGCGATGGGTCTGCCATTAAAGGATAAGAGTCGTCAGAAGAAAATTCTTACTATTTTTTAAACTAAACAATAGGAAGTAAGAAATAATAAAAATTTTGTTTAAATAGTCACAAAATTATAAATATCTTTGTTAAATTATTGATGTAATTAATGTAATGATTATTAATATACTATGGAATTACTATTAATTTTACTATGGAACAAAATACAATACTCAATAATATTATTTGGTTTTATATGATAAATTACCGGAATTTTAGATCAATAGTTTATCATACATTTCTAATAATCAAATCTGTAATTACCTGAAATTTGAAGGGCTCTATCCTCCAGTTTACGCTTTTTTCGTTTCTTTTTCTTTAACGTAACTTCAGCTCCTTCATTAACTTCATCATCAGATTCGATCACGAATTTTTTCTTCAAATGAGTATTGTCAATGTTTTGTGCATTACCATTAGTTATCTTTGTGTCTCCATTTAAGAAGTATTTATTTGGTTTCGGAGAGTCGAATTCGGGATCACCTAATTCATCGAGAATTGATTTGAGTAATTTATTTTCTCCTTCTTTAGAATGTACAGGTTTTATGTCATCTTTCGATGCTTCGGGAATATTAAGATCGCCAATCTGTGTCTCCGGAGATACATTAATGGATTCATCAGCAACGTCATCCTCAGGGTCAACGCCATTTTCTCCTTCAGTTTGTGATATGAATGGATTATCGTAAAACTTTCCAGTACATAAAGCAACTACGTCGTCGCCTATGTCTTGAGATTGAGAAAGCTGAGATGATAGTACTTGGGCTGTCACCAAATTTTCTGCAAAGCGACCTGTACACATTTCTGCGAGAGCATCAAAATTATCCTGAAAAGTATAATTTAATTTATTAATTATGGATGATCATACTCAACATATTTGGTCTGGATTAAAATCAGAATATTCACATATCTATATCATTTTCCACAAAAAAGTTAGAAAAATGAAGAAAATACTGTGTCATATTACGTTCATAGAGTAAGTTATGAATAAATATGATGCATTTAAGCCTGAATTAATGCAGGCTATGCAAGTCAAGCTGAACTTAAATTTTTCATGAATGAAATAACATAAAAATGAAATCAATTTAACATAAGGATATACCTACATCGCTACATGGCTGAGTGCCACAAATAACATCTATTTTTTCCAAACTGACATCTTTTTCTGAAAATATATTTTGACAAGCGGGATTAAGAATTGAAAACGTCTGTGAACCCAGATCATTTTCTAGACTTGTATCTGCATCTTTAGGTTTATCTGTATGTTCATTTGATGATTTTTCACTACATGCTTGACTGGAAAATAGATCTTCCGAATAAGATTTTTGTAGCTGAGCTAACTGTATCTCATCATCTGTAACAACAAATACATAAAAATGATTAAACTTTTTATGATATAGCTGCTTACAGTAAAGATAATTCTACAGAAGATGATATACTACAAAAGATACCACAGAAGATACTACACGAGATGCAGTCCACCTGATTGTTAGCAGTCACTACCGCCATTCATTTAGAACACAAGTCACGATTTAAATCGAAAAAGACGTGCCATCACTACAGAGAACCTAGAAGGTCTACCCATATTAGGAGAGCCAATAATCATATTTTTCTAGCGAAAAACAGTAGTTTGGCATTAGAAATGGGGTTGTAGTGTAGTGGTCCTCACAGCCAATATATTACAACAATAAGTCATTTACCTTGTGATTCACGAATATCTTGGTTTTTCAGTACAGTGGGATTATCATCTACAGGATCAGCTTTTAAGTCCTCATCATCTGAGTCCTCAAATGCTTTTAATATTCTGCCTTTTTTAGGTTTCATTTCTGTCTCATCTTCATCTGATTCTGATGAATCACTATCGTCTTCAGAATCATCACCTTCACCATCAATATCTTCATCATCACAATCATTATCTTCCGCATCGCCTTCATTATATGCTACATCGTCAGTACCTGCAACAACATCATCATCAGATACTTCTGCTTCATCATCTATCATTGGGTTCCGTTTACATGGCTTCTCTTTTAAATCATAAATTTCTGTTTCCTCTTCTTCCTCACTACTAGATTCTTCAGGAACATCATTGTTTTCTTCCAACTTTTTTTCTATTTTTTCTATATCTTCTCCATCAAATCCTTCACTTGCCTCTACGGTATTAACTTCCACTTTCAACTGATTTTCTACTTCAAGTCGTTTTTCCCATTCTAAAGACCGTTGCTCAGCTATTTGTTCCTGTAATGCCTGTTTCAATTTTAAATGCTGAGTGCCTGGTTTACACCTATAAAGAAAGACAACTTTATAACAACCATAAAGTTAATAACACCACTACTGAAAAATAATAAATAGTACATACTTTTTGTCCCTATCTTTTTCCATATCTTCCAAAGATTGCAATTTAGCAAAGTATGTAAAGCGCTCTTTTAACAACTCTACACCTGATAGCTTCTTTTGGGTATTTGAACACTCATCATCCAAATCTATAAACATGCCTGGAAGACCAGTTAATTTTGGTTGTATTTCTAATGTTGCTTCTATTTTCGGTAGACGTTTCTTTAAATTATCTGAAAGGATAATAAATTTAAACATAAATTTATTCATATATTATTTGAATTATTATTTTATTACAGTGTGTGAATACCATTCATAACTTCAGCATTTTCAATGATTTTGTCAAGTTCATCCATAGTATAATCAGCATCAGAAAATTCATCACTTAAATTTTGTTTTTTCTCATCCACAGACATAATACTGTAGTCTACTTTATGACCCAGATTTCCTTCTTTATTGTTTTGAACATCTATGTCTTTAGGTACATCTGAATAATTATTTAAAGTAATTACTTCAGTATTTGTTTCTATATCTTCATTTACATGACTTAAAGATAAGTCATTTTTGTTTAGATCAGTATCTATTTCCATAGTTTCTTCTTTCTTTTCATTTGGATTTATTTTAATACTTGTATTATTTTCAGAAGCTGGTTCTGATATAGATTCAGGCTTCAATTCATTAATAATTTCTGATTCCACAGTGATTTGCTCATCTATTTTGTCCGTTTTACTACTATTCATTATTTGTTCCATATTAACATCATCATACAACTTATCATTAATGTCTGAAGATTCTCCATGGTCTTTGTCATTGAGCTTTATTCCACTCTCATTTACTTCATTTGTCCGTTCCACATTTTCTGATTTCTCTATATCACCTACAGAACTTTCTTCAGGACAGTCTTCTAGTTCTTCTTCCTCTGCATCACTTTTACATAGCTCTAACATTTCTTTCTGCCTCTGTTCTAAAATTAACCTGTATAAAAGATTACACTTTGATAATCACAGAAAAAACAAATGACAGAAGTAAAACTGTAAAATATATTGTGCAACAACTCTTTAACTACTATATTTTCACAGAAATACTACTATTCACTCACGCATATTGCTGTAACTGTTCACTATTCATCTTAATTGGTAAAGATTTTCCTTCAGTTGTTAAAGCTGGCCTCCGTCTAGTCATAATATCTTTAAGATTTAATGCCTTTGGTCTATGATATGGCAGAGATACTTCTTTTTCTCTTAACATGCGATTAGATTCACTTTTTATTTTTTGCATGTTCTCCATTGCTTGTTTAGCAGACATCTGGAAAATTAATAAATGTAGAAATCTAATATAATAAGTGATAACAAATTTCTATTACACACATAACTTAGAAAATCAAAGGCAAGATTCCTCCCCTGGCCCTGGGCCTCTTTTGTGAGAAACCAGAACCTTGATCACTAGGTTATCACTGCTAAGCAATACATACATAAATATTTATAACTTACTCTGACAGCTTTTGGAGAAGTTACTTTAATAGACCTTGGTTTGGATTTTTGCTTGGATTTAAGACTTGTCTTAATGTCATCATCTGATGTATCAGGATCACAAATTGCAGATAAGTTATGATCTGATTTTCCTTTAAACTTCTGAAAAATATTATTGAAAGAGAATATGAATAGTGAGTACTGTAGTATAACAATGCTTATGTTGAGGTACCACCACTCCACATAATTGGTTTTAAAACAATTCATACTTCATCTGGACAGATGTGGTAACCAGGTTCACTAACATGAAGAAACCAATTTGGTCTCAATGGAAGCGATGCATACATAATTACAACTTTCAATAGGACTAATCAATCATATTTAACAATAGTGCTACATGACCACAAATTTTAAAATGAAATTCATGCATTTTCTTATGAACTGTTAAAAATAACCATTCTTTAAAAGTTGCATTCTAAACACCCAGCTTTGTTCTTGACCTCCACAACTACATACTGTGCATGAAACATTGAGTAATTAGGTACATAATACAGTTGGAAAAACATAACAGTAGCCAAAATGCTGATGGATTGATGAAACTGAGAATATTTACCACACATTGAAAAACAAAGAATACCTGCTTTATTTTCAAACATGAAATTTCATTATCTGAAGAATCAGATTCTTCACTAGGTTTTTCAGAGCCAGACACTTCAGAATGTGCTTCAACAACCTGCTCCTTAAGAGTGGTTTTATTAGAAGTTTTTAGTCTTTTGAATTTATCTTGTAATTTTTTATTTTTAATCTTAGTTCTTGTAAGGTCATGCTTATTCGAGGTGTTTGATGACTCGTTCTTGTCTTTTTCTGGTTGTGTTTCACTTTCGCTTCCGCTGTTACTAATAGTTTTTATCCTAGACTTTTTTTTGGAGGTAAATATTACATTGCTGCTAGAGTTATCCGAATCAGATTTCTGTGGTGAAACTGATAGATTACGCTTCTTATTATAATTTTCTTTATCAGTATCACTGTCGCTATCCATTAACTTACTAAACTTTGTCCTCGTGAAAGACACCTCATTTTCATCTTCTGAATCATTCGACTTTTTTTCACTAAAGATTATATTTTCACTATCAGAGGGACTTTTACTCCCTATGCAATTGTCGTTCTCCATTACCTTAATAGAGTTAGATGAAAGTTTGTCCATCAAATTATAGCTTTATTTAAAAATAATACGTACTTAGATTAGTGAGAAATGAATCTCTCAGATTATTGTCAGTAATAATAAAATTAACAGAAGTTCAAAACATTATTTGTAACACGTAGTAGTCAATGTAATAAAACAGATAGATATATAACTGTTTGGAAATAACACAAAAATCAAATACTTCACTCGCTCAATGCAGCCCAACATTTGACATTTGTGATTTATTTTCGCGCCAAGTACCATAAACAATCAATCGTCTCATTTTTTACGGTCTGGATTCGTGGATTTATAGAAATATCGTGGATTTATATAAATAAATCAAATTATGAAATATATTATCTTGTTAAACATAGTTATACTGCTATCTGTCTTTGTAACCAAAAAATAATTTTGCTAATGACTGAAAGATAGTTGTTTCCAATGTGAATAAGGATTTCTTTGAACAAAAAAACAACGATTTGTTTTTACGCGTACGACAAAATTACTGTAGTCAAATGTTACATTACTAAATGTATATGCCAATTTAATTATAAATTTCTGAACTTCAATTATTAATAGTTTCAGAGTACTTTCGGTGCATAATAGTAACATCTCATCTCTTCAACTCTCATAAAAATATTATAGTTCTAATGGTATTTACAAAAGTAGAAGTATTACAAGAGTACCCAAGATCACAGTTTTCATCGTCATCATAAATAATTAACAGAAAGTAATAATAAAAATGCGTATTTCATTATGAGGTTGTTTTTATTAATTGTCACTATAATAAATGCATTTCAATAGATTAATTATCTGAATACAAAAATAGCAACCAAAACATTGTAATTGTTGATAGATACAAACCTTAATATTTTCTTGGTTTAAATATTATCACGAGAATTAATTTATAATTCAAGAAATCAACCAAATAATTTAAAATTAATAAATTGATCATTAGCCTATTAGAAAGTTGTTAATAAACGCCCGTTACGCCAAAATCATTGCCCATAGGTGGAGGCACATCTTTTTTACTAGGTAAATCACAAATAACAGCCTCAGCAGTTGTTAATAATGATGCAACACCACTTGCGTCAGTTAATGCTCTTTTTACAACTTTCGTGGGATCTATGATACCTCTTTCAATCATATTGACATATTCATTATTGAGAGCATCATATCCATAGTCAGTTTCCATATCTTCAACTTTCGATACAACTACTGACCCATCATAGCCAGCGTTACGAGCTATCGTTAAACAAGGTGTTCTTAATGCTTTTTTGATAATGTCAATTCCTATGGCTTGATCAGAGTTAGCTGGTTGTAACTTTTCCAAGACAGGTATACATCTTAATAAGGCTGATCCGCCACCTGGTACTATCCCCTCAGAAACAGCTGCGCGCGTGGCATTAAGTGCGTCATTAACCCTGTCTTTTTTTTCATTAACTTCCACTTCACTACTACCACCTATATATAAGACGGCTACACCAGCTTTCAACCTAGATATGCGTTCTATAAGCTTTCCCTTTTCATATTCACTAGTAGTGTCATCGAGCTCTGACCTTATTTGATCAATTCGCTGTTCTATGTCAGTTTTATCACCTTTACCCTTTAACAAAAGTGTATAATCCTTTGTAATTATTACTTCGCCAACTTTTCCGAAGCTTTCAGGTAAGCAGTCCTCGAGCCTGATTAAGTTTGCATCATCTTCAAACACCACTCCTCCCGTAGCTATAGCCATGTCCATTAAAGTATTTTTCCTGTATTCTCCAAATCCAGGCGCCTTTACTGCTGCTATTTGCAAACCAATTTTCAATTTATTAACTACAAGAACTGATAAAGGTTCTGCATCAAAATCTTCAGCAATGATTATCAAAGGCTTCTTTTGTGTATTAGCTATTTCTAATGCCGGTACAATTTGTTGACATGTAAAAATTTTCTTTTCGGAAAACAGCACTAAAGCGTCATTATACTCAACCTTTGGACCTTTAGATGAATTGATAAAGTAAGGAGAAATGAAACCTCGATCGAATTTCATCCCTTCAATAACTTCTAATTCATCATCTAGTGTTTTTCCATCTTTTACAGTAATGACACCATCCTTACCAACTCTGTTCATTGTAGCAGCTATCAGTTTCCCAATGGTTTGATCACCATTTGCTGAAATTGTGGCCACTTGTTCAATTTCCTCAGAAGTACGAACTTCTTTCGACATTTCCTTTAATTTTTCAGTAACCGCGTCTACTGCAAGCATTACTCCTTTTCGGATCTCTATAGGGTTAGCTCCTTTGGAAATGCTTTCAAATCCTTCCTTTGCAATTGCCCTTGCTAAAATAGTAGCTGTAGTAGTGCCATCACCCGCTTCCTCGTTTGTTTTGTTAGCAACATTTTGAACTAATTTTGCACCTATATTCTGAAATTTATCTTTTAGTTCTATGCCTTTAGCAACAGTTACTCCATCTTTAGTTATTTTTGGCGGTCCAAAAGCTTGTTCCAAAATAACATTACGTCCTTTAGGGCCCATTGTAACAGCAACGGCGTCTGCTAGAATATCAACACCTTGTAGCATAAGGGATCTTACATCAGGGCCAAACCGGACTTCTTTAGCATATTGCCGACGATTTGTAAGAAATTTTTGACTACTCAAACGAATTCTAACGATATTCTTAACACGATACATGTTTTAAAGTATCCCGAATAATTTGCTATATATTCTTATTCTGACGTGATATGACGTATTTTATTTTGTTCGGATATGTTTTGAATTTAGATTGACGTTATTTGTGACGTCTAACAATAAACAAATAAAAATTAATTTAAGGACAGTGATATAAATTCTACAGTATTTTGACGAATCTTAAAGCTCAGAAAAACAAACTTGAATTTCAAGATATACCTGAAAACCCATATTTATGTATAATGATTGCACATGAATTGAACTTTTTATTAATATGGGTATTGTGTTATTATTATTAATGTATTTTTATCCTCTGTTCCTGTAAATTCACTTTGATTCACTATCATATTTGATTTTACTTCTACTGCACTAATGCCATAGTTATACATAAAGCAAGACTAGAAGGATGGAATCTAAAGCTGCGAAACATTAATAAAAAAAAGTGTCATACTGTCATTACCTGTCACAATTGCTACAGCAAAGTCTTCCAACGGTCAGAAATTTGAATATTGAAGTGAAGCGCTCATCCAATAATCTTGATATTTTATTAAATTTTTCAAAGTTAGGAATCTAACATGACTTCTGGCAATAATTTAAAGCCAATGACTATAGATTTAAATATTAGTGACCAGTTAACTACTATTTCATGTGGACACATAGTAGTGGAATTAATTAAGTTTATTGCATATCAGAGATTGCAGATTCCCTATACTTATCAGTGGCTAAAACAGGTTATAAATAAGAAAAAAGAGTGCCAGGAGAAAAAAGACAGTTTTCAGTCTGAAAGGCATTTTCGCGTAGCATCAACAGCGTTAGAGAATTTGGATTTTATTCTGAAGGTATATATAGTATTGCTTGTAAAATTACAAATACGATCAATACTAACATAATTAGACTGCCTGCATATAGAACCCTTCAGTTCGTATTTTAAGCATAGTTTGGTCCTAAATATCCAATACGATTGTTTTCGACTCTGTTTTGAGTAGAATACTAATGACTAAATCATGATATTATTAATGTTTAATTGAAAGACTTTATTTTATTAACAATAGTCATTGTATAATATCAGTATCTAAAACTATATTTTTTTATATGATATGAGCAATTAACCATTATGTAGGCCAACTGATGTTAAATATTTCTCTGTAGCCCATGTAGCACATATTCTCAAACAGTCTTTCTGTGGTCATAAATATAGATGCATTATTACTTCTGAGGACATAAGATTACATAGATTTTGTCTTGCTTACTGAAATATGAATTATTTCTTGCCGGATTTAAATGCAGTGCTGTTATTTCCCCAGGCAAACTATGGTTGTACCGGTTGTCAACATACTTACATAAAATTTATTTTATTTGTAGAGCCTTCTAAAAGAAATAGATGGTGCATCAATGCCAGGAGAAATATGCATAGCTCTTGGTGCAACCCCTGTCACATGTAAAGAGATGTACAGGTTCATCCTGCCTTCTGTGTGCCATAAACCACAATGTCATTCTGCTAATATTGCCAATGATCAGAAAATTCAGAGAAATGTTTTCAAGTAAGTTTTAACACTTCCACTGCGGGATTTACAACTGCAGTGTAATACTTGGCGTAATGCACTTGTGGCTTCTATATGCATGTTGTGTTCATGAGGACAGAAATAAATTATGCATGTACTCGCACTGCTTGTCTTCTTTCCATAGCATACAAGTAGCAAATGAGCACAAGGTCATGAGTGGTCATTTATATCTAACTATAATAATCAAATCAACTAAATAAGATCAAAATGAGCTAATTTCAAGCCTAGTTGCTGATTTACATTGCTTTAAGTGTATTTTTCGTAACCATACCTTTTTTAGTTTCAAAAGCTAAATTACTAAGAATTCCACCTTTAGAATTTCCTTAGATGGGATCAACTTTCCCAAGTTACTGGGGATAAAACTGTCTGAACAACTTTGACACATTTATTTACTTGCCTTTAAATCCTAAAAAAGAAAAAGTAATAAAACATTTACAATTTCAAGTTCGTGCCTGTACTTTAAACAAACTGATTAGAGAGTGCCTATCTACAATCAAGAATTCCCTGATTACAATTATATAAGTATCTACTAGTCTAAAAATTATAATCTCTCAATCTTATTCTTTTAGGACCTTGGTGACATCAGAAAAATTGAGCCAAGTATTCTTTGATGCACTTCCTCCAACAAACATGTACATATATTTGAAGAAGAAAGTTAACAGCAATCAAGATGTGGTATGTGGAGACAGCTTCGTTTACATTAGTGGCTGTAGGATACCGCGGAGTGCAAAAGTTATTGTTCTAGACTTCAATACACCGAGCAATGAAACTATTTCATGTTGCAATGAGTTTCTAGTATTTGGTGATGTTACTAGTGAGGATTTAGAAAAATTGAAATTACAAGAAGGTTGTACTGTAGATAATTTTGATGAGATAGAGTCCAATGATAAAGTTACTTGGTTTCAATCAAGTTATGTGATGAAAGGTTTCAAAGATTGTATTGTTAATGGTAACTCTATAACAAATACGTGGCTAGAGTCATGATGAAGGTCATGTATTAATATTAGTGATATTAATTTAGTATGAATTTTAGAGTAATAAATCAATTTTTATATAACATTCAACAGTTGATAATTTGTTGGCTTGGTTAACTTGATTTTTGTACTTAACATTATTGTTATTTACATGATTTTCTTTAAATAAAGAATACAGTAATAATTGTATATTAATAAGTCTTTAATGCTCAATTGATGTTGGTTAATATTGACTGATTATGTCTGTGATCTTTATGTGACAAATGTTAATACCATACATTAGACATTATTATTGGAAACAGTCAACATGACAACCTTTTTAAGTGTTACAAAACTGACTATTCAAATAAAATGCCATTCATGTATCAAATATTTTTAAGTAAATTTGAGCAAATTAAACATGATTTATCTATATGATGTAGATGAGATAACATGAGAGATTCCACATTTACTAGATTAAATTACATTCTTTATACTGTTATAGATATTGTTATTACTAGTTCATTATACAAAAATGTGCCATATTAGTGTTGTTTCATATTGGTACTAGCCTTAGTTAATATGTTGACATTGATCTATAAATATAGATATTTACAATGAAAATGTGTATAATTTTAGTTAACTTGTCATGTAATTGACCTACAACTTACTTATATTTGCGATAAAAACGAACATGTTATAATTTTATGTGGCGTATTTCACCTTGTCCATCACTAAAAATTGTCCTTTCCCTGTACATCACACAAGTTCTTTTTAAGGGGCTATCAGCATTTCTCACAGTACAATTTTTCCACCTATTACAGTTTTCCTTTGCTTGATTAAATTCAACAATCAGATTATTCCTTCCTCCATTTGGTCCAACGACATAGTCACATTTGATTGATTTTATAATCATATCTTTGAGGCAGCATTCAAGTAATTCATAGTACTCAAGCATGTAATCTACAGGCAGTTCTTTAAGTTGAATACCAAGAGCTTCAGTTAAGACTCCTGTTATGAGAATATCATCAATCCAAAAGTAAGGGTGGTATACTGCCTCTTTGCATAACTCCTTTGCTATTTTTGGGCTGATTATGTAATACCAGCCAGACAAATAAGGTGGGTACATATGTCTGGGATACTCGTTCCATGTAACATACCATTTATTTTGCTTCATTCGTCTTGGCAATGTATTGTTTAAAATATGGCCAGAGATATATCCTTCTCTGTCAACAATAGGAATACTCTTCATGAATATATATGTTTTATTAAAATCAAATACTATATCATCATCAACCTTTAGGATGAATGTAGCCTTTTTGCAGACTGAAGAAGCCCATTGCAATCCCATAAGGTGTTTGTAAGTCAAGTTTCTGTAGTTCTCCTCAAAAGGACCTTGGAGAATGTCCCCAAAAATTTGGTTCTCATTATTAATTGCTTCTTGTGTTATGCCTCTGGAATTGTGAAAGTTGCCTTTTTAAATAATGAATATGTATTATTTTTATATAAGGCTGTGATACAGTTTTAACTAACATATAAATACATAACAAACATATTTGATGCTACGAGCCCAAGTGGGGTCCTTGATGTCTGGTTACATTATCATGCTACATATTATGCTGATAACTTTGAAAAGTCCTATTAATATGGCTTCAAACTTTCTTTTAGCTAATATAAAATGCTAGGCTACTAAAATAAGCAGATGTGGAAATAAACTAAAATATTATTTGTACTTACTGATCTGTTTCAGGTATTCTTGCTAATAAAAATATTCTTGTAGTATTAAAAGATTGTAAATACTCCTGAGGCATGGCTCTTCTATGGGCACTTCTTAGTTCCACATGACCTACATAGGAAGTCACAATAATAACTATAAATGGATTATCTGCAACAATATAAAAATATTTAAATGTTTTAGGTATAAATTGTTAATTAACACTTTAAATGCAGGAAACACAACTGCTGTGTTTTATGTTGTATAACACGAAAGCAGTTTGGACACACTTGTTGTATTAATACAAATTTGTACTGCTTACGGGCGCACACAAGTGCTGTAAGTCTGTGGATGGACCCAATGGTTGTGTATTTGAACATACTACATAGCTGTTGAAAAACAAAACAGGTGTGTGAATCATTGGTGCATCTCCAGGCTAGTGCAGCTCCCCGCAACGCTGACTTGATATGATATTTAGATGACTATTTATGTTGTTATTGATGGCAGTCATTAACATTTTCCGTGCAGCTACAACACTGCTGTGTAATTCTGGGCGCAACGTGCTTGCGGCTCCTATACAAATTTGTAGCAACAAATTTGTATGGATTATGGGCAAACAAGTGCTGTTATTGCGTCAGCTCTACAAGACTGGGAGCGGACATTGCATCTGTGTAATCGTAGATGATACACAGACACTAAAAAATACAATATTTCAGTAATTTGTTGGTGTATCTTCAGAGTAATCAAATAAGCTCCAGCTTAGGGCCTCCCGCAATACTGACCCGATTATATATATCCGCATCACAGGGAAAGTGTTAAACCTTATTAGAGGGCTGTAGGAGGATTGAAGTGACCATGTCAAATCAACCTCTATCTTACAGATGAGGTTCCATAATGAGACTTAATGTATTAAGTTACAAAATTAATCAATCATCAATGCAATTTTTAAGAAGTTTAAAAAGAAATTAGAACTTACTTTGACAAAAGGAGCTGGCAGGTTCGATGATGGGGTGTTTAATTGATATGTTTTGTTTAAGAAAAGTAATTGCATTATTAGTTTCAATGTTAGAGATGCGATAAATCCAAATAACTAGAAATAAAACTACTGTCAGTGATATATATACAGCTGTCTTTCTCATCTTATGATTGGCAAAAATATACTATTTTTTTATGTAATTACAAGCTTTAATCTTGTTTTATTTATTTCAGAAAGAGTATATTCAGAGCAAAAATAACAATTTTTCTTATATTGGGCGTGAAAGTTTCTTTTACCATTCATTTCGTCTGTTTCAATATTCGTTAAATTATTCTTCACTTCACAAATGTTTACATGACTATATCTTACATTATTTTAAATTATAACAAATGAAAATAAACAGCTGGCGAATGATAAAGTTTTGTTTAAAAACTGAACATAAAAAATATTGTGAGCTCAAATAACAATTTCATTACTTTTCGTCCTTGTTTTCTATTTTTTTTCTAGGTAAAGAACACCTTATTATCTAAGATATGTATACAATTTATATATTTAAATTACTTTCTTATTTCTTGGTAGTACATTAGTACCTCTACCTTCTTTCTATTTGTTTTTATTTATCTTCTGTCAGCGTCAATACAATTTATGGATTGACAGATCAATGTTATGTGACAACAATGACATTTTGTGATTGTCCTTGGCTTCCTTGGAATCTAGTGGTCCTATTAAACTTAAACCGGTATAGATATTTGCATGTATTTGTGTTTCTTTAAGGTGCAAACTATTTAAACTCATTATAGGCTATGTATTACCTCATTATATTTTCTTGGAACGGGATGTTTTACGCAAAGCTCTTAGTAGGTGGCGTAACTGAAAACCAAGGCTAACAAATGGGGGCAGCACATGAGTAATGAAAGAAGGTAGATTTATGTTATAATCAGTCAAAATGATGGAAACCTAAGAATTATACAATTAAAAGGCCTATTACGCTATCTCTAAGTGGCAAGATAGATATTTATTTAAAGGTGAGTATCAAAATGAGAGTATAGTTTAAAATTGACGGCATTATACTTTTCACTACGGTATATTATTGATTGTATCCAACCTCAAGGCACGCAAGTTAGAAATTGTGATTATAGATGATGTAGATGTACGATAGCACGACAATATACGGTATGGTTGATGATAATTAAATTATCAACTCTTCTGTTCCTGGACAAAACTCTTCAGATTACATTTTGGTAACATTTTAAAACTTAGTTATTACAAGTTTTTTGGCAATGTCTATGTGTTTATCGTTACTTGTAAAATAATTGTTTGGATACACCACTGTTACATATTTAAGTAAATATCGTTTTCAATTCTTACGGGTTAAATTTAAATTAAATTACGGGTAAACAAAACTGTATATTTTCTTATTATGGAAAATTATTATTATGACCATGATCTATTAAATATACAATTAACTAATATTACAGACTTTATTATTAATTATATACAGATAGGTGCGATATTTGCGGTAATAATGTACTTAATGGAATATAGCAAGATCTAATCTTCCGATTGTGGTCTCCGCCGCACCCAATCGGGAGTACCTAACTTAGATTAGTCGAAAATTCAGGTTACCGCGGTAAAAAAGATATCCCATAGTGGAAATTTAGCAAATGTGGTTTGTAGCCAAGGGTTTACACATCTGCATAATTGTGCAAATCCACAAGTGTAAGACAGTATTTGCATATGACTATTTATTTCACAATTTTTGATGACTAGACGATTAAGCCTAGCTTTATCGTTTACGCATACTATTATCGCATATTCGCATTATTTAGCATATAACGAGCGGCATTATTTAGCATACTTATCTTTTGATTCTTACATCCGATCACAGATGGTAAGATCTCTGATAACCTCTGATGACCTTTGAAGAACTTCTGGATAGAAATCTAAACCCCTTTATTTTTAATGTAGATGTTATAAAATTAAAAACAAAAACATTATGCTTCATATCCAACAATATCAGTGCAATGGTTTTTGACAGAACCGCAGGGACTGAGAATTTCGCGGGTAGTAATTTCGATTACGATAAGGCCACCGTTTATCTTAAACTAGTATTAACTTATAGAATTATATTATATTATTATATTAAGTTATTAAGAAATATATATTATACCATACAAATATGCTTTATTGTACACCAAGAAAGAAAATACATAAGGGTAATAACAACAAAAAAAAAACAGAAGTGCAAACAAAAGGCGATCTTATCGCTGTTAGCTATCTTTTCCAAACAACCTTTGGGTAAAAAGAATAAAAAGAGATGCGTAGTGGGCGAAGGTGTATATACATAATTTAATAAACCATACGTATATGTCGGAGCGAAACCGCATATTTAAGACAACGCGTTGCCGGAAATGTTGTTTTTATTAGTCGTTTTTAGCCAA
>DWON01002877.1:0-19403 GCA_018251015.1 Phocides pigmalion okeechobee
TTATTTTACGTCAGCTGCAAATACTTTTCAAGCTTAGCGTACCGTCGCTATTGTACCAGTTTAGTTGTACCGTTTTAACGTTCCACATTCTGTAAATTCAACAATTTGCAGTTACAAGCAGTGTATACATGATTTTAATTAACGTGTAACAGTGACCTTGTTCCGTTGATTAACAAATGTAAGGAATGTTCTCTGTCAAACTGAAAAATCGATTCCAGTTTTTCATTATTGCTGTCTTACTGTTTGGCATGGATTAGGCCATATTTCACCACAGCAGCCACATATGGAGTTGTAGACTTTACGTGTCTTTTGGAACTGTATGGAAAACTCTTAGGCATTCTTGTAGCTTTCCATACGATATTTTTCATGGCCGTCAAAGCATGTGATATTTAATTTACAATATGCACATTACTTTAGCAAAGAGGCGTGCTAAAGTTTTGAACGCCGAGCCCTGTATGTCTCTATACATATAACGCCGTATATCTCTCTTGCCTTCACAGAATAACTTTTTAAAATGTATAATATTGGTAGACCGTTGTCGTTTTAGCGTCGACGCCCCGAAAAGGTACAGTAAACTAGTTTACAATGTAATCTAATTTTAAATAAATCTAATCATTGAATTTTGGATTTTAGTACTTCCCATCCATTTTAAATACATCGAACATCAAAGTGCGCGTAGGGCGACATTTTACGGAAACGAGGGTCTCGTTTGTCGTTCATGATTCGATTAGTTTATTAGTGAATTATAAACTTTCTACGTTAACACTTCAGAAACAATCTTAGAACGTTCATTCATCGCTCTATTCTAATATTGGCATGATGCCGCCTACGTAGTTTACGCCTCACTTCCCTTGTGTTTGTTATCATTAGAGTATTATAGTTCTTTTATTTATTGTTGTCGTTATAGCATAATTCTTATGTTCATTATTATATTTACAGTATAGCATATATTTATGTTACCCTGCGGCAAAGCGGCAAATGAATAGGCAATTCATTTGATATTAAGTAGTCGGACATTTATATCAGACTCCAAAAAAGGCCGTGAGTGCTACATGAGGTCTAATGTACATGCGCTGTGGCTTTTAGGTAGAAACTAACTTTAAACGTCCATTATTACTGTGCCTGCTCTTCAATACTCTAAAATCAAACAACATTAGATTTATGTCGCGGTTACAAAACAGATTGTGGCAGATACGATCAAAATACAAAGAGCTCTTCCATGTTTATTTAAGAGTTCTACCAGTTTTAAGTTAAGCTGTAACATGTTATGTATTTATCGTAATTTTAAAACAAATTCCGTAAAGATTATAATTTTGGAAATTAGTACAGGAGTGTTAAAGCGGTCCGGTGTAGTGTTTATCTTAATGCGCTACGTTTCCTCTCTAAACTTTATTTGCTGTGCGCCGTATCATGAGTAATATGAGCACTTATAATAGCTGTAAGCAAATGATTTTCATATTTATAACACCTCATTAGGAGTTATTTATAACACCTCATTAGGAGTTATTTCTATTAATTTTATAATGGCCAAATTTTATCGTAAAGTTTGTAAGTATTTGTAAGTCCATATGCGACAGAAGAAACGCTCTTGAAAGATTGTAATTTTCAACATCATGACCTTATTCGACAAGTGACTGATTGATTAAAACTATGGTAGATACGATGAAAAGATAAAAAAACAAGTACATAAACAATTAGATTTAGAACATAAGAATATTTAGTCGTTAATCCTGACTAACCGGGACAGATTCCGTGATCCTTTAGCTGTTATACTATTGTGCTGTTCCTTGCAGCACGTGATTGATCCACACTTTTTTACAATTCATAGTAATGGTTAAAAAAATCAAAAAATATATTATAATTGTTGTCGTAAAAACTTATTTGTCTCATTTGCCATTGATATTGTGCGACAACATTTTATTAGCTTTTGAACGCAGAGAGCGGCAACCGGAAGTCATAAATATCTCGCACCCCCGTCTTCCCCGCTCCTAACTTCACTTTATTTACTCTGACTTCATTTTATACACACTTTATTTGCATGTTTATAATGAATTTGGAATACTTCGTAGTAGCATAGCATTGTACATAAAATTTCGGTTACTTATACTGGGTTTCCGGGGTTCGAATCCTGGCACATAAACGCACTTTCGACTTTTCGCAGACATGTACACATTAGAAGTTAATAAAATTAGTACAAACGTCGCCAAGAAACCTGCATGTCTGATAGTTGTCCAGAATGTTCTCAAAGGTGTACGTGAAATCTATCAAACTGCAAAAGGATAGCATTATAAACAATGACGTAAACCTTCTGGGAGTATATCTGTGCCCAATAGTTGAAAATTAATGAACTGATAATGATGATGAAACAGTTATAGGAACTTCTTAAAATTTATTTTTCCCAGACACTTCTTACTTTACCAGAAAAGTGCACTATGTTCCCATCTAAACACACCCAACATATTATTAAGTAAAATATTTCTGATCCGATTATAGTAGACTTCACAGCTTGTATCCTCAAGGAAAGCCACGGGTAAAAGTATACTACTATAGTATATATAAAACACTTCTTTTTAGTATGATTTTCTGTATACACATACGTACACGTACCTATCCAAAGAACTAATTTATACACCTTGAAATTCCTTCGACCAGTACATTATTTAAACATAAGTCGAAATCATCTCTCTTCATTTTCACGAAAGATTTATGTAGATTGTTCTCATTAGGTGCTTTTATAGATTCTTGGAGTAAATTTCTTTTAATTTTTTGTAAGACGTTATTTGAATTGGTTTAACTTGTAAAAAATATTCTGTAAAAACGGAAGGTGGTAGAAAAATGAAGTCACTCAGGGACGCAGGGCGTGGAGGGCCGCCTCTCACAACCCTCCCGCGGATTATTTAAACTAATTTTTCTTTGACAAAGAACTCTTAAATTTTATATTTAGACTTATTTTTTACTAACCGGGAAATTATATATTTTTTTATTAACATTATCTCCTTCCTTATAACACGGTACTTGCTTATTTATCTACATCGTTTATCGGTTATTTCTTACATGCATGTAAGGAAACTGCGTTTTTAATTATTGTTTAAAACAAACTTCAGTAAAAAGGATAAAACAAATGTTTGAGCCCTTATATTTTTCCGTTTATAGGTTCAGAGAAAAAATGTAGCTTTTTTATTGTAAAATTGACGTAACTAACGAGCATCCAGTCTAACGGAAGTGTTTGTTCATTGTCACTCATAGAAAATTGTAATCAATTCTATATAGAACTGGAGCGTCAACTAATGGTCGTATCAATTATTTTAATTTAGTTTCATAAGGGTATATGTAATTTAAAAGTTTAATCAAAATTACTCAGTATAAAGTATTGAAACCGAACGACAAAATGAAGTTATTTAGAAGATCTTGGAGATAAAATTCAGGGTACTTTTCATCCCACTAGGAGGGTGAAATGATACGCGAAAAACTTTTCCTCGGATAATCCTTTTTCTTTTACACGGTTGTGCGAAGATCGTGTTCATTTGCCGGTTTTTGTGCCAATTCAGGGTCAATAAACCTGTCTCTTACCTGTTTTTTGGTCGTAAGAAAATATCCCTAATGATTGTTCTTCTAAAAAATATGTTTTACTTCAATTCTGGTCGTTAATTTCGGTTTTATTCATATTCTACTTACATTATACTTCGAAAATAAAATTTAAACGATCAATGAAATTAAAATAAACGATGGCAGCGTCAAATAGTTTATATGTACAGCACGCAATGAAATGCGTTTTCATTATACTGATTAATGTAGTGGATTGATGATTTAGAATATTAACTAAAATAGATATTCTCATCCTGTAATTTTATATGATTTCAAATATTCTGATTTTATTGATCTATGTAATGTATTTAAAGGCAAAATAACTATTGAACAAATTTATTTATGAGCTAGGTTGTCCGTACATGTATTTTTCACGATTTCCAACAAATAAAAGATTTTTTATTTGTTTTACTTCTGATCTTTTGATTCAAATCTATGTATTAAATTGACCTTGAAGAAAACCAGATTTCTACTCAAACTCGTCAACATTTGCAAAAAATATATTTAAATAAAACTAAGATGGCCGTTGCGAAAATCGGAGATGACTTAAAAACACTTTATAGTCATTGAAAGCCAAGTTACCCAGCAAGTTAACACATAAATAACAATGAATTTACAAATAACCATTACATATTACGTCTCAGTTACGTGACTTACGGGAAACATATTTTAACGTACCGCAGCCATTACTCACTCTGCCGGGCTCGAACCCCGACTCTACGAATAACGACCCAACCGAAATGCTCTCGCATTCCTTAGAATTTTTTCAAGTCAGCTCCTGAAATGGGATGTATAGGCAAGCATTTCATACTAGGTTTACATCTTATCTTGAATATATTACTTGATTATGCGACCTATAAACGTTTTAAGTGAGGCAGTGGAGTACGCAGTGGTATCTTCTGATCGGGACTGCAATTTTTTTAAATTTTAAAGAATAATTTAAAAACAAACAAGAGGCAGCATTTATTGCTGTATTATTAATGATCCACTTGTGGGGGTTTATTCAATAATTTTTGTGAATATACTTATAACAATCAACAACAAACATAAATTTTACACGTAAAAAATAGTGTTATTTACCTACGTAAGTAACTACATACTTTCATATTAAAATATCAAATATTGCTAACTGAAACTTGTCATCGTTAATGTTTTTAATCTAAATATTAGAATAAGTAGCTTTATTTCACTTTGCTTTTCAAATTGACATTTTGACATAAGCTTTCTCAATGATTTTGTGATACTCTTGATTTTGGAGCCGCTTGTGTCCATAAATATAAACAATATGGATGGGAAAGGCCACAATACAGAATATTCGTCTTTAACCGTTGATAAAATAAACATAGCTCTCTTGTAACGTCTATTCCAGTAATAGATCCGAGTTTGTGTACATGCAAATTATCGAGTTAATGATATGTATTAAGATATTTAATACAAATTTAATACAAATCCATTCATGAACATTATTTTGTATCAATATGAGATAATAAACACTCATGGATAGCGAAATTATTACTCCAGAGAAATGAGAAAACTACCGAGACCATTATATCTAATAGCTTTAGAAAACATGACTTCAATATAGTGGAATAAACGTGAAACGTTTTCACAACTGAGGCCAATACCGTATTAGGAGGAAAAATGTAGCCACAGTGTAGTAATCGAGGTGCATTTATCCGGCAATTGGGCGCGCCTCCCGTTTCCGTTCGTTAGCCGTGCCGGAAATGTTCCGGAAAATTGTTGCGACTCCCGCAGCCCGCTGTGAGCATGCAAGATCCACTGACTGGTCGTACGACGATACTCATACCGGTGTATCCAAAGCGAAAAATTCAAAGTAGGTACTGTGCCAGTCCTCCTTTCAGGCTAGCACTGTATCGGTAATGACGCAGATGTGGAGTTAAAAGTGTATACGTAACTCTACTCTTGGTATAGTTTTACTCGAAGGCTGAATTCCTAATCGAAAATAGGTATTTCCTTACATCTACAGATAGGAAGTTACTAACAAGTCTGTGAACTACGTTTCTTTTATATTGATTAGCCTAATGATGATGATAAAGCAAACAGGGAACTTGATAGAAAGCAATCACCGTCGCATATGAACATTTGCTACAGCAGAAAAGTCACCAATGCATCACCGGCTTTAAAGGTAGTAAAATTTATGCCATATTGTACCCTTAGTGCGAGTTAGCCAACCTGCAATTGAAGAAACGTCGTCTGATATTTATATTCTATAGACATGAGTAAATAGTCAAACATTTAGTACTATTTTGTGAAAAATTACATTATTTGCTTGTTTAATTGTGTTTCCAAATCTGAGTTTATATTATTTGATGCGATTTTAAACTTCGGAGAGATACTGGCTAAAGATATATGAAAAAACTTACTTTTAATTACAAATTTAGTTTTCGACTAAAACTATGTAAAGATTACTGAACGGAATTAAAATTCGATTAAATTAGATTCTGTTAATTCTTACGCACTCTATATCAATAACAGTCAGTCAAATGCTTATTTACTTTCTTCGAAGATAATGATTATATGTAATAAATCTTAGATTGCAACTTTTAGAACCTGCATTTTGCCGTGATAATATTTTTATTTATAAAACATTTCATTTATAATTAAAATATAGTTAACAATATGTTACTAAATGCAGAAGCGTCAAAGTTCGTCTGAAAAGAAAAAGCAATACTTTAACGGCTGATTTCAAGTCAATAACTTTTATTCCCAGCGAAGCGAAACGGACCGTAGCAGTTAAAATTTTATACCACTAGTTCTGTGGCTACACAAAGAAATACCACTGTACTTATAAAAACAAGTTAAAAGTTATATTTAACAAGTATAGATCGCAATTAAAGCAAAGGAAAAAGCACGTATCAAATTTAATATAGAATTTATTGTGTACGCATGCTATTCAATGTATTCTGTGTATCAGCTGATTTCATACTGTATTTTTCATGTACCGGTTTGCACATGCATATTAAAAAATTGCTCTTACATTTTTTTCTATCGCTTAATTAAGTATTAACTTCAACAAACATTTTGTAACTAAAAATACGTTTACATGCCACGATCCATACGTTTACATGACGACGTCGTCATCGTAGTCGCCATAGTCGTCATAATGTTGTAGTCATCCTAATCATTATCAAACTACAATATTTGAATTGAGCAAAATTTTCAATCACCATTCTTCATAAACAATTTGCATAACATGAAACGTACTGTATGCGCAAAAACTACGATTTTATCGAGAATACACAATAGGTACACAGCTAACAGCAATCAATCATGTTGTGATCAAAACGGCTTTAACAGTACATCATGGAGGCAGTAAAGCTACAAACATTGATTCTACAACGGGCGCAATAAAGAAGAGCTATTGCTTCCCCCGTGAGTTTTTGTGTGAGTGTATGTGCGTGTGTGTAATCTGAACTATAATTGCTGCGACAGTAACGAGCCCGGCAGATGGCGCTGTTTAATTAAAACTTTGAGCCATCGTCCAACCCATCGACGTTATTGGACCACCGGTGGCATCCCTCTATAAAGCCGACCATCAACTTTTAAAGCTACTACTTAATGAATATGATTTAACGCAACCAATAATGATATTCGTGTACCTACTATACATATATACGTGCAGATAATGAATAAATACTATTACATCAAAGTGAAACGCCCGTTTATGACTTTGTTTGTGTTTTTTTAACGCGAAAATAGATATCTACCTTTATTTTGTATACAGAGTACCTGTAACTCTTGTCTAGTATGTTACGTATAATCTCGCTACATTACGATGATATACAGTTATAGATAAGATTTTACGTGCAACGCAACGTTGCAAATTGGGATGATAGTAGAATAAACGAAACGAATAAGTAAGCATTAATTGTTAAAAATAGCTGTACTGCAATGATATTCTAGATATATAACACAAAAAGATAATTTCAGTATCTTCTTGTTTGAAAATTGATAAAGTAGGTACATATCTTTATTTTCAAAGGAGCCTGCGGTCAACCTGACGGTACCATATACATCTGTATTCAACTTCACGTTGAGTCGAGAGTTCACTTGAAGTTGATGATAGACCTGTTGATACTCCCGAGTACAAAGATGCTTGTTTCATATGTAAGGGAGCTAGTAACAACCTTTCCAAAGTATAAGAATTTAGAAATAGAAATAGAATTGCGATTATACCGGTCGAAGCATGCCACTTACCTTTGAAGCTTAAGTTTTCCACAGAGGTAGTAAAACCTATGAATAGGTATTTATTACAGGTTCATGCGCCGAAATGTGTGAACACAAAAAACCTATAAATCACTTGTAACCCGATAAAAATATTCTTATACACCATTTATCAATTTTATGATAATTTTCTCGGTCTACGCGTTCACGACATCGACAAGTCCCTAAAGCAACATTGTAACAAGAAACTGACATGAGTTACTTGTAATGAGTGACAGCTCCGTCGACCCTCGTTAACTGAACAATGTTGTAAATGACCGCAGTTCTTCACATTGTAGTGGAAATGGTAGTTTTATATGACGGAATCGTTGGTTTACTTAGTACATTTGTGATAAAGATATCTTAAGTTGCATTTCTTAGTATTTAATATTTTGTACTTTATAGTCCTCATTATTATTTTTAGTTTTTTGGGCATGATTTCTTCATTTTCGGAGTAAAAAGTAAGCAAAAGTGTTCTGTCAAAATTTGCGTGAAGAGTCTGTTAAAATCTGTTCCGATTATTTAATAATAACCTCATACAACCGATAGTACTATTTTATTGGTAGATTACACTTAAATCAAATACTTTTGAAGATATGGTAGCCAGCTCACTTGCAAATAAAACCATCTTAGTTCACGGAAGAAGCAACGCATCATTGATATCTACAGGCAGCAGTGATAAGTTACAATCAGATGAACTACATGTTCATTTGTCACTACAACCTAATAAAAATAACTGGAAATAAAACTAGACGAAACATAACTTCTCGTAAGTTTCGAAATTTATTTATATTTTTAAAATTTACGAAGTATTACAGCAACGGCTAACAAGCTGGCTGTATTTGATGTTTACAAAGTCATAGTTCAGTGTTCGTTTGGCGCTTGCCGCTGGCTCCAGTCGAGTGCTTGTTTATAATACACATTTTTCACCGCTTGGCTGACTAGATTACATGCCTCAAATAGACGTATGTTTTGAACGAGGATGTATCTTCACCCATTTTTAATGTGATTCAGTCGTTGTTTTTGGCCCATCTATATTACATATGATTCAATAACCTTTTGGAGTAGTTACGCATCTACATATAATCCATTTCGGGTGACTTATGTTTCATATGCAGGTGGTTGCAGATTTACATGGGCAGCAGTGACCATTTGTCATCATATGGGCTGCGGGTTCATTCAAAATTTCATGCGCCATGAAAAAATGAAGTCTTAATTCTTTTTCTATTTATAAAATATTTTCAACGGGAATAAAAAATATTGTATATTTCAGGAAAGTCAAAACATTTACTCTTTAGGAAATATTTTAAGCCATAAGCATTTATTCAAATATGAAATTTTGCAATGTTAAAGGTGTATAAATATAATTGCCTATTGCCTATTACGATTTTATCCTTACTTAAAATTTCCCGTACCATGTTTACCTTTCATTTACATTTTACATTTGTTACTTTTAAAGTTAGTAACGTCATTAACATACTAGTAGACGATCATTGAAGGACCCAGAATAATTATTAGGAGTAAAACGATGAACTTAAACCTGAATTAATAAGATTTATCCCCTAACCAAACAATTAGTTACATAAAATCAAGGCTTTTTGAACTAGATCAAATATTTGCTACTTAATTCCCGTTTTAATAGCAAAATCCAAGGCTCTTTATTATCAGAGGCCTGTCAGTGAATTAAGGGTAATTCATATTGAGCGATTTCCGTCGTTGGGCAGCTACGTGGTAATTCAATTAATAACCAGAACCTTTGGTAGCCACAGTGAATATTAAATAATTGCAAGTCGCCCATCAGCATGTTACAAAAAATATTAATAATATAAGTACTTAGAACCATATCATACATATTATAACATCAGTTACAAAACAGGTAGCAAAAAAAAACAAAAAAGGTCAGCTAAACTGTAGTTTGGGAGATTATAAGAATATTGGACTTTATGAAAAAATAAGTATTGTTTATTTAGGTAATTATATTATTATTAATTTTAAAATCAATATTGCAGTATTACATAACGTTAAAGCACTTTGAATTTTCAAAATGTGAATGAGGCTGCTAATTTTAATTCAAGTTACAGTTTGTAGATTGCTAGTATCACTCTAAAACTTTGTGTGCTTACGATTCCATATATGACAGATATACACCAAAAATTCTGCTTCAGTTACGCCTGATGTAATCGAAAATTTTTGAGATAATAGGATATAATTGTAGAAATTCAAGCGATTTACGTATTATTTTAACCTCCAACCATTTTTTTAAGATTTTTAAACCAAGAGATCGTGATTATATTAAATTTATAATGAATAAAACAAATTCGTGATTTTTTCCTTCGTTAGTATTGGTATAGGTAATTTCTAATGGCATACCTAGTCAATCGACTTCTTCACGAATCTCGTTAGGATCGTTGGTCAATTCAGTTTTGGCTTTAGTCAAATAGGTGGTATGACAATCCAATTAACAAGCGAACCTTCCGTTTCCACTGCGAATATCAAATATTTGCTCGACCAACGGGCCTTTGCAACGTTCGTATAACATCGTCAGGTATGACACCACTGAGATGATTCATGCGTATTATCAAATGCCAGTTGGCCAAGGCCAATTTTATCATCCATCCATCCATGACCCTTTGCGTATCCACTGCTGGACATAGGCCTTCCCCAGGTGCTGTCACTCTGACCGGTTCATTTTATCACGGCTAATGAATGTCACTTATACCACTTTTATCGTATCGGCCTGTTGACCCGGGATTAAAAAGTTATTGATACTTTACTATTTGTAGGCATGTATAGGAAGAATTTTTGAAATAATAATTTCTTTGGTACTTCCTGGTCGAACTAAAGTATACACATATATGTACACGCGCGTACAGATAATTGAAAACATTTTCCTTCTGGGAAAGTCAGGTAAAACTATAACAGATTCAAATTTGACGCCACCACTTGATTATAAGACGAAATTATTATGTCCTTCACAGCGGCTATCACAACATTTCTGAACACAGTAGAAATACAAAAGGACTGTTATTACACGGGAAATTAAATGAAACCGGTAATAGGCAAGGCAAACCTTTGCACAAAGGTTTTACCCCCTATAATACAATAATAATAAGTAAACTGTCTTCTAGTCGGCGTCGGCACCTATTATTATAACGCCCTACCACTACTTGAACAAAGTATTTGAATAAAGAAGTTCCAACAGCTGCGACTGTTATCTTTGAAAGGACTCCTTGAAAAACTTTCTAGAGAATGCTCTTGGAAAACTTCGACGTTCCTACATTCTGTAATGTAACGCAAATATACATACTTAGCCTTACTAATATTATAAATGCGGAAGATTGTAAGAATTATGGAGGTTTGTTGCTCTCTCACACAAACATTACTAAATGGATTTGAATGAAACTTTACAATAATATACCTCATACATTAGAATAACATATAGACTATAGTTTACAAAGATATATAAATTGGCCAAAATATAACGATAAGTGTTAAGTTAGAAGAAACTGTTATCTGCGAGCTATATTGACGTGATTTGAAAAATATAAGTTACATGTACATATTGTATGGTGATAATATTTTTCTTGAATTTAATAAAGTAATATTTTATGTGTGTTATAAAATATTGTACTGCAAAGACGATTAAATTTGATAATTTAGTTTTCTACACATATTTTGCAAGATAATTTAATATCCAGGGAAGAACAATGGATAGTTGTGATCACGGAAAGTATCCCTAAAAAGGGTGATAAGCAGCGTCGAAATTACACATAAGCAATAAATTACGTTGCAATTCGATGTGTTATGATATATTTCATAGTTGAAAATTCAAAAATTTACTTTTTTCTACAATATGTACATAGTTTACGTAGACTTTAAACAAATCTGTTCTTAATAATCGTATAAAAATAATTTTCTAAAGAGAATATCAATGTAATCTCTTCAGGGCACAGAGATGCCACCATTAATAATAAAACGTTTATTTTAAGTTTATTTTAAGTAGCTTTATTATGTTCTAGCGGTATGGAGCACTAATTTAAAAATGTTTTCATATAAATAGTACTCCACACCCATAATAATACCAATAGTAACTGAATTGACAATATGATTTTTTTCATAGCAGATTCACATTTATAGTCTAACGATTAAGGCTTCAGTCGCTCGGACGAGGGTCCGGGATTCAAATCCCTGGCATTACACTCGAGTCCAACAATCCACATTAAACCAGCCTATGAACTTAAACTCTTTGTGTGAGGAGACAGTGCCCACTATTGAAACGGTATTGGATTCATAGTGATGACGAGAATTAGTCTGTTGACAAAACAATTTATGAATATAAAATCATACTACAATACTCAACATTCTCTAGCAGAAACACATACATGCAATAACTAATATAGGTTTATATATATATATATTTGATTCACTACTTTGCATAATTGTCTATAGTGGCTGATAGAAATTAATCGATTGGCATAAACCCGTTTAATTAGTCCATTTGACATTCAATGTGTCTAAGCTCAAATTAATGGTGACCCAATATTAAAGTCTGTAAAGATTTTATTAATTATTATGATAATATCATGTTGATAACACTTTCTAGAAGTATTGTAGATGAACGAATGAGATTCTCTTTTTAAAGTCTTCCGTTGGAAAAAGCAATTCAGCCTCGACATCTAGGTCCACAGAATAACGTATTTCACTGATTTGCAATAAAGAGTACAGCGCTTTGGTACGATGAACGCAATAACTGATCCGTGATCAACGCGACTGCACGCAGACCTACCGCGAACAAAGTCTCTGCCTATTACTGTCAGTACTAATTTTCCGTTTGAGAACATCAGCACGGAGGAATAAATACAATTTCATGAAGCACAATACTTCGTCTACAATTTATTGCAGTAATATGTTACGTGCTTATATCATTTCGCACTCTCCGAATTGGAAGAGCTGAGTTCAGTGAGGTCTGAAACAAAGACTGAGAGACTTAGGGGATCTTATTACGCTGGTGTTGTCACTGATATAACAGATTGCTCGGTCGCGAAGCCTTGATTTCCCACAAGATTGCTCGACGAGGGCAAGTAGTCGGCCGCAGTTCACGATGTTTCTACTTCAGTTATTACGACTCTAATTTTGTATTTGCTTCATCAATCTCGTAATGTACGCCTAAATATTAATTTGCTTACCGCGAAAATGTATTCTTACGCTAATACGTAGCACATTAACAAATCCGAAATGATGAAAATGCATAGCATTTTTTTTGTCTGGAAATAATTTTAGACTTGTAGACATGTTTCAAATTATACTATGATTCAATTAAAGATTTTTTATGTAATGTTATGTGTTGTTTTAGGGCGCTTTTAAGTTGCAAGCTCTCATACCCCGAGCATTTATAATATACATAGTGAAGTAAGATAATTTCTACTTGAAACCACCATATAGATATAGATATAGGCTACCAAGTAGATATATGCATCTTGGGAATTTGTCATTTTGCAACATTTAAAAAGCAGAGAAAACAAGTAAATGATCATGGGAATTATTTTCACCAGTTTCTAAATAACACCCATTTTTCGTCTAAAGGCAGTCGTGGGAATACCTCGTTGCGGTCAAGCAAAAAGAGATTTTTTTTTAAGAGCACGTGGACCTTTTACATGACCGGATTGATCAATCAATGCTGCTGCGATCCTCGTTTAAACTTTTTGCCGTAGCAGACTTGTTTAGTTCTTCATCTAGATCTAGAACTAGTCTAGGTCTAGATAATACCAGTATACAGGATACACATTATTGGAGGCGACCATTTTAGTCCTCAAGAGTAGGAACGCATCCGCGTCCATCCTGTAATAGAACTTCTGTTCTCTTTGAGAGTGGACGTGGTTGTCCATGGGCTGCAGTGACCACTTAACATCAGGTGGCCTGCATGCCCGTTTCTTACTTTTCATAATTATTAAGTTTTGGATAAAGTTTAGTAGTTTAGTTTAGTATAAACACTAAGATCGACGTATCCCTATGTCATCATTATCAACCCAGTACTATCAATTACTGCTTTTGTCTGCTTAAGAATAACAAGAGTTAGGATGTAGGCCACATCATGGAAAAATTAGATTAGTAGTTTTCTCACACCTTTGAGAATTTAAATTGGAATAGGCAGGTAAATTGGAATAGGAACAGAAATTGGAATAGACTTCCCCATGATGTATACTTTCATCATAAAAACAAGGAATTAATAATTATTTTCTATTCTGTACGCTGCTTGCAAAAATCAGTGATGCAACCCGAACCCCTAAACTCTCGAGTGAAAAATATTATCACTAGACAATGACTGCTTTTTATTACAGATTTGTATTCTCGTAAACAATGCTGTCACATCCCGTTGACAAGAAACCTTATAGTTTAGTCGATTTTACTTATCTGGACGGTCTCATCCTCATCTCAACAGCTTTAGAGATAATGTGGATGAAATTCAGTCGGTAGTAGGCGTTCGTTGACTTTCTTTAATAGCCTCTTCAGACTTCAGATTCGCGATAGAACATGCGGGCCGATTTATAGCTGATTTCATATTTTTTCGGTAACATTTACTTCCACAATATTCTTAACATGTGATATGTCTACGGGCGTCGCCATACTTTTGTTATTGGGGGGAGCGAGGTTTAAAAATGAACAAGAATCAACTACTTTTCTCTGAACTTCTCATAAAAAAATTGAAATTCATAGTCAAGTCAGTCGATTTCATATTATACAAATATATGATATATGGATGTAATGGATACAAAAAGTAAAAAATAAGCTATTTTTATTGCCTATATGATAATGTTCCTTCATAACTACACTCATGTATGTACTGCTAACCTGATTATCGGTCCAAGTGTAAAATTTCAAAATAAATGTGTATGTAGGAAGGTGAGGTACAACGTTTACATCCATTTCTAAATTGAATTTAGGAGCGAATTTGGCAGGTGTTAGAATCTATAGGGTTTATCCGATTTTACCTTACAGTTTTTCCACGTGCTAAATTCTATCTTATCTAGTGAAATGGCACATAAGTGCTCTCCCTGCCACGCGACTTACTATTCTTGGAGAATATAAACGAAATATATTTTTGTTACAAAAAAACATAATTATGAAGGGAGCCGGTCAGATATTAAACCATATCTATATTATGTTTTATCCTCATTAAGCGTAAATATAATTGCTCGCTTTCAGTGCGGTAAAATAAATATTTACAAATGAACTTACCACGCTGTTATGATAAATCGTACGGCTCCAATTTTATATCAGTAATATAATTCAGAAATGTTTATAAACGAAATAAATTGCATAACATATTTATTAACGGGAAATTAAAGTATTTATTTTTCTATTAAAATAATGTATTGCTATAGTCATCAATTAGTTTAACATCAAAATAAAGTTGCAAACAGTTCACGTGATTATAGATATTTAGTAACACCCAAGGATAAGTGTAAACTCAAATAGGATTGAAGTAGTATCTAAAGTCAATCATAGATGCGTTACTATTGTAAGGCCTAAGTTGAAACACATTGTTAAGTATATCGTACCTTGCTGTGTTGCATTTGACACTGCTGATAAACTAAAACACTTGCTGTGTTGCATTTGACACTGCTGATAAGAGAGAGAAATTGATTTGACGGTGGAATCTCCAGACTCTAATTACGGAGGGTTCTGCCACGTCACTAAGGCTATGGTTATGCAGATAACGAGATTTCCGGTTTCGTAATTTATCTGTCGATCATAATGTATAATATTTTTCCACCCATTTTTGTCCAACATTTCATATTTTGGAATTTTTTTACACAACATTGTTACACTTTATACAGTTGATTATAAAAAGAAAATAATCCGAATGTAACACAATAAACTAATGGAATAAGAATAATAGAGGAAAGAAGTTTCTTTCGCATTTTGTGTATTATATTTTCTTTGTTTCAAATAATATCAACGTCTGGAAAGTTTCTATGACATTATCTTCGTCAGTACGTCTTTGTTGCGATTAGATTTGTTTGACCAAAAATGTGAAATAACGCCCAAAACTTCTTATGTTATTAGAAAAGGTTGTATCTAATTGCCTTTATTGAAAAAATGTTGAGATCTATATGGTATGGTTCCTTAAATGACAATAAAGTCATATATAGAAGTGCTTACGAGAGCTAAAATTAATTAAATTTATACGTTATTATATTAAGTAATAAACATCAACTAAACAAGAAGTAAAAATGTAGTCTGTTGTATGTTGTATTTGTTACAAAATTATACATCAACCAATAAAGTAACTATAAAATTAAATTAGTCTACTTTCAAACTGGAAGCCGTATTCATACTATATAGATTTCTTAAAAAATGCCTTTTCTTTAAAGTCGTCTCGTCGCCCGCAATTTAAATTCCTAAATACGATGGTTTCTACTTTCTCGTTGATTGACCGGTCTTTAAGCTTAATACAAGTTAATCGGTAGGTTTAGTGCAGAAAAAGTGATCTTAAATATAATTTATAAAAGTTTTGAAATCTATTTGCCTATTTATCGATATCTTTACTAAATAACATTAAATCACTGGGATGGAGCTTTAGCTTAACGAAGTCCTAACCTTCCAAGGCTGCAGAGAGGCCCGTGAGTATTAAGACTTAAACGGGTTACAGCTAGTCTTCAATTACCTGACTGTACCTAACTAGTCCTCAATTACCTAACTAAGCCTAACGCTCGATTTATAACCCAGAGGACTATATAGTGATGGGTTTAAAACATCTATCGCCCACTCGGGATTAAAAAGGTGCAAAACCTTTCAGTCAGAGACCAGGAGTAAATGTATTATTCAGAAAACGTCGATAATTACTTTAGTGAGATGAAAACGTAGGTCATAAAATTTAATGCGGATCTCGAATGTAATGGCACTAGAGAGTCCAATTATTGCCTCTTTCTAGAACATTAAAGGAACGAGAGATTGTTAAACTACTCTCTGAAACTGTGCCACAAATTTAATGTAAAGTGTTGAAACAAATGCCTCTAGCGGAATTATGTACACGTGTTAAAGCGTTCTATAGTATTCGTGTGGTTACATTTAATCTTACTAAAATGCCATTTCACCCATTTCACTTCCCATTTGAGCTGCATTTTTTGTAATATACATTATTTCATTGAAATAAAATAAATTTGTTTTTCCAAAGGTTAACACTTATTTGCATGTTACTAAATCCCAGTAAGCCATTTTATAAATGCATGTCTGTTAATTTCAAATGTACTAGTAATTTAGAAATATGCGAAAAATATAAATATTTATATCTTCATCAATATTGTCCTTATAAACTGTTAAATAGTAATATTTAACTACAAATCATAAAGTCCTTGCTTCTTAGAAAAAAATAATGATGTATATATCGAGTCCCATAATAAATACTTAAAGGCAATCAATATATACTTACTGAATGAAATCAACCTACTACTACATACATTTTATGAAATCTTACTTTTTAATATTTATAAAATATGTGATGCATACTTTATTTATTGTTAAACTCACAACAAAATTGTGCCAAGTCTTTGTGGGCGGTTATAAAAAATTAAGCTAATATCAAAAGTTCGTCTCACGTTATTCCCGTTTGGAAAGTTAACCTAACCTAACCTAACCTTTGATATTAACCTTCTGAATCAGAGTTCACCCCGGTCTAGATTGGCAATTCTACCGTAAATACCCAACTTCTATTTTCTGTTACGTCATCAAACGTTGTGGGAAGGTTCCAAATCGTAGTTTACAACAGAATAACGGTGGTAAGTTACATGAGCGTGCAATTGTATATTTTCTAAGAAATTGTGTATTAAAAGTATAAATAAAAAATTCTAGACTAGAAAATCCACTCATTCTTTAACGAGCTACAATAGGTACCTACTTCCTAAAACAGAGTGTTCTGCAAAAATAACAATAAGCTCTAATTTTGTTTGAACCCTCAATTGCAACTCTGAAGTGGAACAAGTTTTTGACATCGTTGGTTGCAGGAGCGGCGCTAGTGTCGCGCAGTTTCGGAATAAGTTTAAGCGCCCTCCACCCGTTGTCGTCCGGCCGAGTCTCAGCAACTTTTTAATTGGCAGACCGCACAGATTGCAAAAAATCAAGTGCCCTTTCGACTTAATTAAATCTGCTCTGTATCCAACGAATTGCGAATATCCTTTCTCAGCGTTGGTATTATAAAGGTTTATAAATTAGTTTCCTGCAGTAAAGTACCGTTATGTACGTAAAAATAAGTGTACATGTTCCTTGTGCCTTCTTATGTATATCTATCTTAAAGTAAATTTATATTGTTAAAAATTTATGAAATCGTCTACTGATATCTTTGGTTCATATAAACTAATACTTTAGAGAAATATTACACTATATTCTGACTCTCGCGTCATCATCGTCAAACTGTTACTACTTAACTCTCTTCTCACAAAATGAGAAAAGCAAAGGCCAGTCTACCACGCTGATTAAGTACGGGTCGGTAGGCTTCACATACCTTTGAGAAAATTAGAGCAAACTCTTAAGTACGAAGCATTCCTCATAATATTTTCTTTCCTTCAAGCTACTTTTAAGGAATACATAAATTGAAATTATATAAAACAATAATTGGAGTAGAGTGGTGAAGTATTCTCCAGGCTTCTTCAGTGGTAGAGAGAGACCGTTTCCCATTAGTGAAACATAAAAATGATTTTCAGTCAATGTATGGAGATTATGTCTGTATATCTACTTAACAAAAACTTACTCACTTATCTTACTAAGCGGTGATTACGTATTTGTTCCTCTTTGCTTTGAAAGGTTTGGTCCGTGGGGTCTGCGTGCCAAAAAAAATTACAAACAATTAGTACCACGTTTGATCGACGCCCCCGGTGACAAGAGGGCTGGTTCATATCTCGCGCAGAGAATTGCGATTGCTATTCAACGCAGGAATGCAGCTAGCGTTCTTGGAACCATGTCGAATAGGCCCGGACTCCCTTTAAATTGTTTAAATTTGGCATGTAGTTTTAGTTTTAAGATTTTAGTTACTGTAAATATACATATATGTAAAAAGACAATATATCTTAACAAAATGACAAAAACATTATATATTCAGGGTACGTTAAAAGCTCGCTTTTAAAACATATTTTGAACCTAATGTAGTCGTAGGTGTTTCTACCTAAAGCTAATATATAAGCTTGAATAAAGCATACGGAGTGTGTTGTCACTGGAGTAACGATTATGGCGAAATATGGTAATGGAGCAGAACCCACTTAGCTCACACAACACATCTATATTTATGATGTACTTGTATGATAGAATTTGGCTGTTCAGCTAAGCGATTCCAAGTCGAAATTGAATAGGTAATAGACTATTGTTGTCTAAGTTATTATGAGACCACATTACGTTATATGGCGCGAAGATTAGTCAACTATACGCAAAGGTACGTATTTTTTTCTATATTTTTTTATTTCTATTAATTAAAGTAATCACCCATGCAATCAATGCATCTTTGCCAACGCATTGGTAGCTTATTGATACCCATCTTGAAATCAGCTGGACGGGAAGCAACAAATTCTTCAAAGACATTTTGTACTATCTCTCGGATATTGAAT
>DWON01002878.1:0-19403 GCA_018251015.1 Phocides pigmalion okeechobee
ATACATGAAGAACATGTGGCGGTGGTGCCGCCCCGGGCGAGCTCTAACGGTTCTACTATTTAATTACTTACAATAGGTACACGAACTCGTGTAGGTTTTCTCACGACGTTTGTCTTCACTCTACCGTTGAAACAAAGTAGGTAGAATTCCCAGTATTTGATTAAATGAAGTCCCGTTTAAAGTTTATATAACGTCGTTCCCTTGTCTGCGAGAAATCTCGTTAATCACTTACGAAATGAAATAAAGAGCAGATCTGAAACTCGCGTCTGTATTTTTCTTGTGTAAAGTTAAAGATTCAATTATAACTTTCCGTTCTTCAGAACCCCAGGCTCGCATATGTTGGACTGCGACCATTTGCGACATCTTTTTGCAGTCAACTAACCTTTGAGGTTTATTAGTAAAATGACTATAGATATTATATACAATTACAGTAAAAATAACTGCTTTATCGGTGGCCTTAGTTAAAATGTACCGTGTATATTAATTGTTTGAATTGTTGGCGCATCTTCCGTCTAGAGAATACAGCTCCAGTTTAGTCAAAGTGTTAAATAACGTTTTAGGTTTAGGTTTAAAGAATCTTTATTTCTCATAAGACATACAATTATAGTACATTGACACTTAAAATGAGAAACTTAAAAATTAATATAGACATATGGTAATGCACTTTTACAAACTACATACCAATATTTAGTATATAACAAGTGCCTGAGCTTATATTTCGTGGAAAAACCACAAGTTAACTCAGAAAACATTTCAAATGTCATGAACTAGAAATACGGAAATAGTCCAAATATCTGCCTAATCTATTCATATCGTATCGTATCGATCATTCTAAAATTGCAGGTTCGTGTTTAGCGACATTTTGGGGCAGATTTCATCGGTTTACTGTTATAACGAGCCATAAACAAGTAGGTAGGTTCGTAACGAGGGCAACACCCTTGTTGAAGGCCTAAAGGATGTTTTGACGTATAGTTCTTAAAGTTGTACGATAACGGGTTAAGAATAATAAGGCAGAATTGTGTTTTTATGCCTTACAACTGGCAGCCTTATCACTATATTAGCGATCTCTTACAGACAACCATCGAGTGATAAAAAGTGCAAGTAATATGAGAGAAACAGAGTAGAGATGTACAAAAGTAGGGTAAAAACCGAAATATTATAAGCACATATAATTATCGATAAATAGTGGGAAAATGAACATAAATAGAAGGAGTCGAGAAAAGAAGATAAAGAGAGAAAGAAACTAAGTAAAGAAGGTAATATAATATGAGATGGGAATAGAAACTACAGAGCAAGATAAAATACCTTCAACAGTTTTTTAATAATATGTATAATTTTAGTAACTGTGCGCAACGGGTAACCTGCGGAAAATCTACAAAGGATCCAAAAGTGCACAGCCACTGCAGTGAAGGATACAGAACACGAAAGAGTTATCAGGAAATGTTTTTACTAGAACAACCTGTTCAACTTTCCAATTATTCTGTTCTGAAAAAAACATCATAAATATTTTAACAATTACGCGGTCACAAGAGGTTATCGTAATAAAAGCGATGAAAACCGGAATTGGTGTTTTAATTGCCCGCTTAATTACTTTTTAAGTTGTTTATAATTTAAAATTTTCCTCCATCTCATGTATTTTGCGATAACCATTATAGAAACTGCGTTTGAGATTTAATAAAATGCAGATCTTTATGAGACGTTTATTCTGTTAAAAGACTAATTGAGCGTGCAAGTTACCTCATACTTTATGGTCAGTAAAACCCGCGGACATGTATGTAGGATATTAGATTTTGATATCTCGGTGTTAAAAAAAATGTCTATGATAATTAACTATGGTAGGTAGGAGGAAAAGGGGTAAGGGATTAGAGAAAAGATTGAGACTGGAAGACTGTGTGTGTAATAAAACTAAAATAATAAAATAAGAATTGTGTAACTAAGTTGCAGTATCATTTAGACCCAACCTACATGTATATAACATAAATATCTTACTCGTAACAATGCGGCTCCTTAAACTAGGATCCGGGATTCAAACTCTGGTACCCATTTTTTGTTTCAAAGTTAAGTGCGTATTAGAAATAAAATATCACTTGCTCTATCAGTGCCCTCTAATGCTTAGATCATTCAAACTATGCAACAGATTTTAATGCGGTTTTCATAAATAATCCGTAATTCAAAACGAACATTTATATGTAAATGTAAATGCATATTGTAACAGAAAAACGTCGATAATTTCTGAGATTTGTAATGTGATGTCTAAATGTAATTTTGGGAATCCGGAGTAGATCGTTAGATGATTAAAAAGAATGAAAATTAGAACAAATTGTATAAGTTGTATTTCTGAAAAATACCTAAAACCCTTAACTCTGTAAAAACTATAGTATATTTTTCTTGAAAGTTATATGCATATGAGAAATCATCATTTCCTTATTAGTGAAGAAACATCTTATGGAAACCTATTGGCCAGTTAGTTTTCCAAAGTTATGTGAATTCCATCAAACCGTAAGTGGCCATCTCGATTGACTGTCTAAATCTACTCCCTTTTGTTAGCGATACCGACAAGTTACATTTACACAAATATAATTATCAAAATACCTTCTAATACAAGAAAAAAAGATGACTAAGAGACTCAGATGTAAGGTAAATTATTAAGATGTATGAATCAAAAATATATTTACAGATCGAAGGCTGAATATCACTTTAGGTGATAAATATGTATCATACTCTGGTAGAACACCGTGCCCAGCAATTAGACAGAATTGGTAATGATGTAACGAAGCCTATAACATAAAACAGATTTACTAACAGTATCATATTACTCTTTACGCGTAGTAAGTAGGTAAGTAGTAAAATTAAAGTATTTAAATGGCTGGATATCTTCTATATATATTCATATGTTTACGTGAGTGATATAATCGTATTTTTTACTTATAAGTAAGCTCTTTTACATAATCTTATCAGTTACGTAATTCATTCCGCACCGTCATAGCATAAACAGTTTACACTATGACCGTACGTTGAGTTAGAAAATAGTTTAGAAATAGCTTCAATATTTGTTGGCGTAGCGCAGCCCTGCTGCGTGTGTACATCGTAACCAGTCGCTAAAGTGAAGCAACATCGAGCGCGGTCAGAAATTGGTTGGGTGACCATTGGTGGCAAAAAAATTATTGGCGCTTCATGTATCGGAGGACAATTTGAGCTATTACAAAATAGCACTGCTACATTTGAAAGTATATTTTTGTACTAACTACAACTACGCCTAATCGTTAATACGCTATCCCAATCTAGCTTTCTCCAGAGGAGAGCTACAAGAAAAGTTTTACAACTATAAAAGTGTCATTGTCACGTCTAAGCTGAAATAATATTGTAATCCTGATATATGATAATACGCAATCCTACGGTTCGAGAGACATGATGATACAAACTTAAAAATCACCAAACGACACTGTAACTTTTAAAATAATACTCTACTATTAATAAGTACTACGTTTGTACAATACATAATCTTACAGTAACAGTATTTCCTGAGGAGGATTATGTAATAATGCTATTAATACTATATACTACACCTACACAATATTATGTCGTATAGTAAAACTATTCCCGAAGTACGTCTACAAAACAGACTAAAACAATAACAATCTGTTACGTGTAAACTTATATAATAGTCTAATACGTCGACTATTTAATACGTAATCCTATGATAAAACTTTAGAGACGAGGCCTAAGTCCAACCCAGGATAAATTGATTGATATCTATCCACCCATATCTATCTAGATCTATCTAGATATGGGTGGTTTTAAAGGTGGGAGAACTATAGTTTGACCGGCTACCACCGCCGTCATTCGCCGTGTTTCGGTTGGAGAGATGCGGTTGCCGACCACACTTTGAAGCGAGGCGACCATTTCAGACATAGACCATAGGATTTCGGTCGTGTGTGGGGTTGTACATGGATGACTATGAGCTGCAACTACTTAACATGGTACTCTTCTCACATAAATAAGATATACAAGTGATACATTGAAGCCGAACGGACCAAAGGTCGGTTGCAGCATCTGATACTGTCTACTGACGCGTTGCATGTGTGCCTTCATCTTCAAGGTTGACGGTTGCGAGAGCAAAACGAGTAGGTACGCTCTGTTTTACACATACACACATATACTTGTGGAGTTACCAAATGCACACGTTATGATGGACTTGACACAATTGACGTAGAAACTAGTAAAATAAAAATGAAAAATTAAAATCAATTTGTCCCCTACGCTTATTTAGGTTGTTTAACACGGAATTGCTTCATTTCCTTTAAACTTTAATATGCTTTTTAATTATTTTATTTTATTTACTTATTTAATAAACAATTACGTAATTCGCTTACCATAGTACTTAAAAATAACAAAAAAATCAGTAAAGTTTCCACTGCTTACTAATACATTACCAGCCTCAAAAAAAAGGTACTGCTACTCCTGATACTTGCTACTCCTGAGGACTGATATAATCGGCTAAGTATATCCGGCTAGGGTATCTTTAATCGAAACAAACAAACTTGCTTGCTTTACGGCAAATTATAAGGGCAGCGGTGGTACCTCCCCGAAAAGTATTTCTTTCACCTCTCAAATCTTGCACGTACAAACTTCCACTACTTCATGTCAATCATTAGTCAATATATATCTTTATATCAGAAGATCTGATATGATGATGACGATTATTTTTTTCTTATTAATCAACGCATTTTGTCCTAACTTCATTATTCATTGCGTGGTCTCCACACATCACAAAACACACACCCACGACGTACAAAAAGTATTCTTTCCACGCGTTGTTTCGTCTCGGTGAAAATATGTGCAGAATTATCGCGTTGCTAAGCCAATGTTGCACTTTGTAATGTGTAATAAATATTTGTGAAGTCATCTATACAAATGAAGTAGCATACTTACATCGTCAAGTAGCAAATGTAGTGTGCAGTGTTTCACGCATCTCTCATAGAGGAAACATCGTGTGGGGCCCGCCATGTCATGATAACAGGCCGATGCGCTCGTAGTGTCATTCTGGCTGGCTGACTGTCACGTAGGAGACATCTGGTAGGGCCAGCCAGAAAGCAATAACAGGCAGAAGCGTAACGGACACTCGATAGCTGCCAATCAGAATTCCACAGCCTTTAGTAGTTAAGGACTGGGCAAGAACAAGATGTTGTGTTAGTCAGTAATTGGTTGATATACCTACCCCTACTTGCCGAATCGGGGCGGAGCGAAACATTTTGATGATATATATCTATAGAGTAAAAAGTAACGAAACGAAAAATTTATTGTAAAATCTAAAAAAAAACAATTATTTATTTATAACTGGAACTGCACCACAGTTTCACTCGTGTTCAAAAACTGTTGAGAAAATATTAGATATGTCGTTGGAAAAAATATCTCAACAACTGCGCCACGTACCAGATACAGTATTACCTTTCTTTTAAACTGGAACCAATCATGAACATTTAGACAATTCTGTTGAAATCAATTGGGTGTTATCGAAAATTAGCGTGATTGTTATATATTAGGATTAAGTTAAAGAGTAAACATTTGCAACAAAGCCATTATTGTTTTTCACCAAAATGCCAAAGAAAAAAAGGAATGGTTCCTAATATATGTATATCTTTTGCATTGTTGGAAACCTTAACGGCTTGGCGGTTTGAAACATAATTTGATATGTATTTAAATTCATTTTAATCGTAGCGTAAAATGTAATTTAAATAAAATATAAACAATACAAAACGGAAGGCGACCAGTTCAATTCGCGAGAGTAGCAAAGCATCTACTTGTGAACTCAGGACTTCTGTCTTGTTTGATGTTATATGTGATTGTGATTAAAATCAGGTGGCTTTCATGCTCATTTGCTACTCTTCAAACACACACACACACACACACACGCACACAAATACAGGTTTCTTAGCCGACAAGAGCAACAGTGCTGCATAACAGCAGACAGACTAAATGCTATTATAGTTTGCTATTACCATTGCTTCATAAAAAGCCTCTCCGAATCGTAAACAAACAAGAAAGTTCATTTTTAACCGAATTCTTATTAATGTAGAAATGAGAGACTTTTCCATCACACCTATTTTTAATTCGCGACGAAATAAATCTATAATTAGCGTATTCATTGGCGAATACCTACTCGCGCACGCAAAATTACAATTACTTAATCATTTACGCAACGAGTGCACCTAGTGACAGACTACGTCACTGAAATACAGGAAGCAATAAGGCAAAATTACTTCTAATTAGCTGGTATACAAATTACTCGATAATGTCTCATTGTTTTAAAACTGAAAAGAAATATGATGATGATTTGTGATTTGTGGTGTGAATCGCTTCTGCATATTTATTGAAGGAAATTGTAAACCTTTTTTACTTCTCTTTAACAATTTAGGGGTAAACTAGGTTTTGGCTGCGACTCGCGCAGAAGTATAATTCGTACGTATATAACAGAACGTACCATCTATCATCAGCTTTTATACGTCCACTGCTGGATATAGGTCTCCCCTAAATGGCGCCACTCGGAACAATTCTCTGCCCCCTGCATGCAGCGGTTACCCGCTATCTTCGCCAGGTTGTCGGTCCACATGGTTGTGGAACGCCCTTACTCCTATTGCCTCGACATAGTCGCCACTCGAACTCCCTACTCCATCGGTTGTCCATTCTATACGTACTAACATAGTCTATATTACATTTATACAGCTTTAACTTTACGCTATATATATTGAAACACATTTACAAAAGATACATTTAAAATTTATCTTTTTACAATTTCCAAATTATTCTTTAGTATTATTTACGCTATATGAAGAAGCTGAGCTGTTTTGGCTGCGCGTAGATCTCTGGGTCCGACAGGCACGTTTCTCTTTTCTAATGTCTTTCCTTTTTGCTCGATAAAATTCTATTATAATAACAGTATACTTAACTAGTTATTCTATTTCGTATCTCATTTGTGATAATCCACTAAAAGAAAGAATGGTATTTGCATGTGACAAGATATAAGTGGCACACCCGTTTTGTGTGTGAACCAATATACATACTTATTTCAGTGAAATGATGTGGCTTGCCGACTCACTTATATCCTAATAATCATCTCAATTCTAAGAAGTAGCATCTACAATCAAGTTCAAGAGGGACTCCTGTTTTATATAAAATTGGTGACAGATTGCCACGGGCAGCAGTAACTTAATATCATTAGAATAGTAGCTAAGACGATTGACAAACCATTTTAAATTTCAAAACTTTTAATATTTTACAAGTATTGATGCGCTTGCGGCTTACCATAACAAAATCTTTGTACAAATACAATGCCATTGTCTATTCATTATTTGGAATAGCACAAGTGAAAAACTAATCATTATATCATATAAACAGAGCTTCCCATGGTTTTTGTAAGAATGGAAGATGTTCAAATGAAAGCAGTGTTTGTATTGTTCTAGTTTTAAAGCAAATACTATTATTAATTTCAAGACTCGATATTAATCGATTGAGGTTTAATATAAATTGGTAGGTCATCTTAATGAAATATCCAATAACCGACAGTACAATCTTTGTGAACTATTCAGGGTAAGCATTATTCATAGACCGACGGTTATTTTTTTTAACATTGCCAAGTATGTACCAAAATTTTGGCTATAAATAAACGCTTGTGACAGCTGACAGCTGACATGTTATCGCACGTTACGTCACTAACGCGTCACTGACAGGATGAGTTAGATAGACAGTAAATATTGCAGACTGAAATTATGGCTACGTACATAATAGGTACATAGACAAAAATTCAAATAGAATTTGTAAAATCCTTTCTTACCTTGATATCTTGTAAAGATACACGAATTTTGAATGATATTATTTTTATGAGAAAAGAGTAGCAAACGAGCATGAAAACCACCTGATGGTACGTAGTCGCAGCCAATAGACATCCATGTACAATCACAAATATGACAAAAATCCTATCTAAGCTCAAACATAGATGCGTTGGTACTCCTGAGGACGAAGATGGTCGCCTCGCTTCAAAGTGCAGCCGGCAACCGCATCTCTCTAACCTAAACATAAGTGTGTTTTACGGCGGATTATGAGCATTATATTAAGTTATTGTTTATTCATCTACCCATTTACTATCCTACTACTGGGCACCGGTTTCAGAGTGGGAAGGATTAGAATACTCAAGTCATTACTCAAGTTTAAACGCTGATCAAGTACGAAATCTTAAATTTAACACACTTTTGAAAACTTTTTGGAAAAATCTCAGGAATATAGATTTCCTCATGATGTTTCTTTAAATAATACATATACATATTACGCATTAATTTCATTCATGCGCCTCCCGCAATACTGACCCGATTTAATATATGACCACCGAAGTAAAAGAGTTAAATCCGTATTTCAATATATCGCTACTTTAATACAAAAGGGCCAAAACGCGAATAGACCTAATTTTACAGGAGAGCCATTTAAAGTTTTCAAAATCAGCTCTGTAATTTTAAAACTGATAAATGGGTGTTATACACTGTTAGAAAGATATTTTTATTCTGCTTTTAATGGTTGATTAATTTTGTATTTCACATATCCCATGTGACCTACAAAATTTGATTTTTTACAATAAAAAGGATTTTGAATATTTTTGATTTGTAGCCCTTTTGTTTTAAAGTAGCGATATAAAAAATAAGAGTAAAAATAAGCCTTCTTTAAGAGTAAGGTCCCAGTACAATTAACCTTAAGTCAATCCACATTTTATGAGTGTTGTGTGTAACGTACCTTTAATGCTTTTAATTCTTTTTAAATTATAATCAGTCTCATCAACATCATGCAGGATCATCCTACTTTAAATAAAAAACAGGTGTCCATCGAAGGCCGTCGACTAATTAGCATAAAGTGGACTGCACGCCTGTTGTTACTTCCGTTGCGTAAAAATGAAACAAACAATACACTTAATATACTTTTTTATATAGCAAAAAACTAGCCTACTCTTATAACATAAACGTTGTCCCCTATCCGTCTAAAAAGTTTGGTTAATTATGCCAAAGAACTTTCCCCGTGTGGAGAAAAACCCCTGTCTAGGATTTGGACGTAATGTTTCGTCTACATAAAAAAGGTGATTTCCATCCCATCTCCTCTTTCCCTTGGTGAGATGTGACAGTTACCTAGACCTCGTCCCCATCCACAAATTTCACATGAGATTTTCTAACTGCATTTTGAGATAAGGCAGTCATTATCCGTTTTATAATAAAGAAACACGATTTCACAATTTACGTTGTTTCTTACTGAACAAAATACGAAATATTTGCTAAGATTTCCCTCTCCCCCACGTGAAATTGGGCAAAATTCGGCTCGACCCCCTCCCACCCTTAAATACGTAATTACTACCACAGAAACTGGGTTGCAGCTCCATTTGCATAGTAAATAGTGTTTGTTATGTCCAGATATAGACCGATACGTTTCCTATGAATACACAATACTCAATTACGACAAATGAACTGTTGACCCGTTGTGGGCACAGTAATTGAGCGATTGAACGGTGCAATAGCTCATTTATTTCCAGCTATCAAGGTAAACTTGCAGTAACGACATGAATGAGTGGGTAATGAACACAGCGACACATTATTTATTGCTATAGGCAAGATTGAACATCGAAGCGACAAGTTCCTTAAACATACATTAGATATCCAGTTAGAAGTTATCAATATGTTTCTTTATTAGAGGGTTATTAACCTTGCGGGCCACCTGCTGCTAAATAGCCGCTGCAGCTCTTGGACATTAATAGTTAAATCAAAACATTCTGAAGTATTGTCTATGTTCCTATGCGTTGGTTGTGACTTTGACCTTGAAACAACCAACAAGTTCTATTTTTTTGTAAGAATAGCGTCACAAACTAGCATGCAGGCCATCTGATACTAAGTAGTCGTTGCCACACATGGCCCAAGGGATGCCACATCTAATCCCAAACAGGATTGAACTCCAATCTGAACCCGTACGTAGATGCGTTGCTATTCCTGAGTACTGCTGTACTCCCTGCTAAGATTATTGCCTCGTTTTTTAGTGCCATTGGAATCTCGTCAAGAACTCAGAAATATTGAGAATCGTATCTATTATATAAAAGAATAAAATGATTGACAGACCCAAAGAACAATACACAGCGGAAACCTTACTTACTTGAATACTGAAATTTTGCAGATAGGTTATTTATAGGATAAATGAGCACTAATAAAAGAAGTTTGGAAATTTCCCCATTTTACAAATACGTTCTTTAAAGCGTGAGTAAGCACTAAGAAAAGAATTTATGGTTAAGGGGGTAAAAAATACAAAATGACAATTTGTATATATATTTTTATTTCAGTAAATTTGCTTTATAAAGAGAGCTGAGTTATTTATTAGAACGTATTGTAATGAATTCCGCGCACGCAACGCCGCGGACTAAAGCTAGTCTGAAATAAAACCTAGTAATTCACACCTACGCTTGCATTGGTATATAGTTTCAAGCCAAGAACTTTATAAGAACCAATTCACCTTCGGCTTCTAGACCGAATCTGGAAATACAGAAAAAGCAGTAAACACAGCGCAGACAATAGAGTTTACACGTTTCCTGTTCGAACACAATGAAACGGACTGAATCAATTAACTGGCTTATTACTGCAATTATGCAAATTACGCTGTGGAATACTCTTACATGTTGTAATGGCGTGACTGAAACTCAAATACAAAAAATATTTATTTTCTTTAAAACGAAATAAACGTTTTTTTAACTTGCTTTACGATTCCGTTGTCGGTGCTATAAATACAGCATCAAGACATTAAAACTCATAAAATGTTTATCTCATTGGGAATCAAAGTTAGGCTACTCGCATTGAAGATAGGTTTCACCAAAACTAAACCTTTAATGTCAAATAAAAGAGTTTTATTTTACTCAGATTAGTCTTATTTTTCTGTGATAATGGATAAATTATTCCAACAGTATTCTTTAAAAATTAATTAAATAGATCAGTTCTGACCGAACCACGGCTCGTGCTCTCATGTATCCTATGGGCCGTTCTTTGAAGCCCTGACACGTACAACTTAATGAAAAAAGTAACTCACCGGTGCAGCCCGCTATGCCATTTTCAAAAAACTCACAAATGTCAGGAAATAAACGACTAAGTACGAATTGGATACATATGGTACTTGTTTCCGTCCCTCCACACAATATCATATAGGATCTCGAAAATTTGACAAAAAATGTTTTTTTTTTCATTCTGTTCAGATTCTTAGTTAAAGACTAATGCAAACTTGACATATTTTAACTATCTGTTATTTTATTATAATCACACGTTTATATATAAATATATGTTTACTAGGGAGCGAAAACGAAAAAAACTCGTTTTTGTATGCAAAACCTTTAGACACGGAATCCTCTGAGACCTAAAAATATAGCATTTTCTCAACAAAAATAAACCGTTTAATAATTAATCAATGTAGAATAACGTAACATACGAGTAAGTTGTAGATATAGGCAGATAAGCATTCCGTCCAGTTATCAATTACAAACAAATTACTACTGACCGGATGACGCAAAACATTTGCCGTCAGATGTTTTTCATAACTGAAGCTACTGACGCAAGCATTTATTAGTGTAAGTTGGTGTATTTTTACAAGAAAATAGAGAAAGCAATAATGTAAACTCCAGATACATGAATTCTTCATGAAATATATGTAAATAAAATGTTAGAAGCTGCCGCTATGCGCTAATCACGCAAACAGCTCTGAATACATGGATTTAGATCTCATTTTTTTACTTACTGACTGTTTTACATTTAAAAATGTTTTAGCCGTAACCACGAGCCATGCAATTGGTTCGAAATATCGGCAATCAAAAGTAAAAACTTGTTTATCGTGAATCTTCGGCTAAAACTATATTATGCTCGTGTGATGTAAAGTCAATATGTTTTTAATAAATTACGTTCGGCGCTAAAATATATCGTTAATATCGACAAAGTTAATATAGCAAACAAAATTGCAAGTGTCAACTAATAACTAACGCTTACTACACTCATAGCATAACCAGACACAAGGAATCTACATCGTGGGTGTTATGAACATATATAAATATAAAATCCCGAATTCAAAATTTCAGCATAAGGATGTCTAACTGACTAAAAATCAAACCCGTAATCTACTTGGTAGAACCTCATGGTAACCATTACTTTATATGAATCGTATACGAATTAAAAAGAAATAAGTAAAATATAACATTTTTCGTCAAACATTTGTTTTCTTCTAACAGTTTACTCTAGAGTCACAGTACCTTTACGTACTTTGTGACTTTATAGCTTGCGTCTTGAGTTTTTAGATCTTTGATAATTACATGCCATGTAATTATTACGTCAATCGTTATTAAACGCAGACTGTATTCTTCTATCGATGGTTTTATACCAAATCCCTGAACTTCGTGAGATAAACCATCCAGTTATCAAATGCAAACAAATTGTCGGTGACCGAATGACGCAGACTAGCGCTGACACGGTCCGACGTAGCACAGCTGTTTATACAGAATAATGGTTGCTACTAAAGCACGTGTTTGCAGATAATTGGCAGACAGGTGCGGTTATATAGATATTGATTATCCAGTCAACAATAACCAAGATTATATTTCTCGATAATTCTGCTGCTCCTAGTCAAACCCTGCAAAGACAGGGAGGTATCACCGCCACACCCATTTTTCTAGAGTCTTCTGAGTCTAATATTTGTTGACTATTTTCTTCATGTCGTCAATCCACCTGGCTAGATATTGTCTCGATACTAACCGAAGTATTTCTATCTTCACTTTCTTATAGTTAAAATTGAAAATATCAAACGTAGTTGAACAGACAGGAGTTGATAAGTCGTGGATTCGTGGAGCGCGTTTTCATAGTTTCCGGCGATCGAAGCCAATCACGATTAACTCCTCACGAAATCTTGAAGTCGCTTGTATTTACAAATTGTTGTCTTAGAAACACGCATTAAATTACTACGTGTACTTTTCTCGTTAAAATCTCTACAATTTTATCGTCTACAAAAAAATTGAACACCTTTATATTTTTAACAGCCGAAGTAAAAAGAGAGAATGATAATTTAACTCAAAGGGCCGTTTTTGTATCTCTTTGTGTAGGTACATATAATTAACAAAGCATCAGAGCTCTCCAATAGATAGACCGATTTGAACAAGTTTCTTTCGTGTAGACATATTTGAAATAGCCAATACAGTCATAGAGATGACCTTGACCAAGCTATCAGACCTTGACTGGATTCTACCCGGGTTGGGAATAAAAAATCAAATTTTCATTCGCATATGTTTCAAATTTGAGTTTATAGTACCGTATAAATAAGCTTAGGGATTAAATTTTGCTGGAAATTATCTTTCTAATCACTTTATTTGTTATAGATACTAGGGAGGATCTATATTGCTTATTTTTTGTTTCTTTAACATTTTGACGGCGGTGCGGATATATATTATTATGATCGGGTCAGTATTGAGGGAGGCGGCCCTAAACTGGAACTTATTTGATTAAACTGAAGATACACCGACAAATTATTGAAATATTGTATTTTTAACATCTGTGTATCATCTACGAATACACAGACGTAATGTCCGCCCCCAGTCTTGTAGCGTCGACATAAATACAGCACTTTTTTTCGCTCGTAATCCATGCAAATTAGTTCGTACAACACAGGTGTGTAGGAGCCGCAAGCGCGTCGCGCCCAGAATTACACAGTATTGTTGTAACCGCAGGGAAAATGTTAAAAAAACTGAAGTACTAAATGCTCATGCAGTCCGATTTTTTTTATGATGGAAGGTAGTCACTACCACCCAAGGAGAACTGTTATGAACACCATAAAAATTCCCTTACAGAGAATATGTTATGCCTTATTATTTTAAACTAATATTATCGCGGAAATAATACATTTTGTTATGTACCGAATACTGATCTTTAACGATTCTTATTTGCTGATATTTCGAACCAGTTGCACGGCTCAGGGTCCCGGTTAAAATCAATGACTCCACGAAAGAGAAGTATCAGCAATCAAAATATGAGCAATAAAAAATCAAAAATCGTTAGTCGTGAGTACCCGGTATATAAAAAAATGTTAACCTTCTTGGAATTGAAAATTCATGTGTTCGATAATTCGATTATCATTATCAATGTCCGTAATTTAATATTAGTCATACCTAATTGATTACTCAAATGGTAAATAAATATAAATGGTAAGCATCTTATTACCAAGACGCTTACCATTTACACGGATGGTCTAGGGATCGATTCTCTGGAACGCATATCTGATTTTAATGTATAAGCGTATTGACATCACTCTAACAACGATGTTAAATATCGTGAGGAATACTACATGCCTGAAAATTCACCGTTAAGTGCTCAAAAGTGTGTAAAGTCTACCAGTCCGCATTCAAGGTGGAAGAATACCACCGCCGCCCTCATAATCCGCCGTAAAGCATTACTTGTGTTTCGGTCGGAGAGGTGCGATTACCGGCTACACTTTGAAGCGATACGATCTTAGTCCTCAGGAGTATTAACGTATCTACGTACGAGCTTAGATAGAATTTCAGTCATGTTTGTGGTTGTGCGTGGTCTATAGGCTGCGACTACTTAACATCAGGTGGTTTTGGATGCTCATATACTACTCTTCCCACATAAAAAAAATGTCCAGCATGGTAGACTATTGCGTCAAACCCTATAAATTTTGAAAGTAGACTTGTACCCAGCGATGGGAGTTGAGTGATGAAACTTTTAGAGCAGACTAGCTGTAAACGTACTTAACTATTGAAAAACTTATGTAAGATTTCATATAAAATAATTCATACGCACCTTCCACATTTCACATATTCTAAAATATCTTTATAGTATGGCATGTCGTCGCGAAGTATTTTTTGTCGAAAAGGGTCTCGTTGTCTCAAGTTCTATCCCAAAGGTATGCTTCCAGAATTTATTGTTTCAAACTTACAATCGCGTGTTGAAAACTATGATTCAAAAGTTATCTGCTCGCCTATCGCGTGTCATTCACATTGATCCGATTATCTTAAGCCTACGCGAATTACATACCATTACGTACAATTTTAGGTTTTTAACACAAAAACTTCAAGACGCAAGCCCCTGAATTTAGGTTGAAATAGAAGAAAAAATGTTACATTTTAACAACAAAAAGGGTAAGAGGGTAACATGCTTTATTTGAACACTTAAGACTGTGGATTGTTTTTTATTTTTTCGTACTTTTTTGGTAACAGGTAATAAAAACGTATTTTCGTTTATAATTTAAAATTTAGTATTCCTGATGTTAATATTGCGGTTACTGTGAAGTTGATAAGTCTCCGTTTTGCCTTAACCAACATAATAGATTTACAATGACGTCACTGGTTCTTGCGCTTCGCTCAATAAATACTTTAATTTGATACCCATAACACAGCGGCTACTGCGGTAATGATATATCGCCATTTTGCGGCGCCCGCCATATTGTATTTAAAATGGTGGCATGCAGATAATCGTTACGGGAACCAAGCGTGTATACCAAATTTCAGCTCAATCAAACCTTGAAAAGTAGATCATATTTAACTTGTAAGATTTCATTACAGACACCACGACAGTTCAAAGTATATAACCATTTTTTCTGTAGAACCACGTGGGATTCGTCTACTACGACGTAATAGCGCTTTAGCTATTCGTACGTGTAAATATACAATTATATTAGTTATTTACCTATTACTTAAGTATAAAAGTCTATACAACGTTAACAAAACATCGATTTGACGAAAACACTCCCGTATAGAACATATTGTCATGGCGTTGTCATGCTAATCCCTCGATCTTTATATCTTATTGTGAACATTGTCACACTAAATAACTTTAAAATATGCGAATAATTATGCTTTTAGTATCACCCAATTCTTATTTTGTACTGTATTCGCGTCACGAAATATTCCGAGCACATTCAGTCAGGCAGTCGTAAGATGTGAATTTTTAGCGCGTATGTTTAGACTACTCGATATCACAGAAGCAAGACGTGGGTGAATGTAAACTTTAAAAATATTCTCATTGAGCAAAAATACATTATTAAGACAGTTAATACATAAGTTCATCGGATAATATACATTACAGGTCCCCCATACATTCGCTTTCACCAAAAACGGCTCAATTCCATTTTCATGGATCTACTAAGAATTACCGTTAAAATTTCTAAATTCACCTATTGATTGTTAACCAAATCAGATTTTTAAATTGTTTCTCAAAAGTGAACATTTTAATAAATAAACTTATGAAGTTAATCATAAAAAACAAACCTTTTATCTCTTTTAATATTTTTTCTATTAATTACTTTGCAACGATGGCCTAAACTCTTGTGGCTAACAACCCCAGCATTCCCTAAGACAGGTGGCACTCAGTCACTAACCACTAGCCACTAGACAGAGGCCAGTTGCGACTCAACAAATGCACGATTGTTGCGTAACACATACGAGGTCCTTCGAATGTGAGAAACGAAATGTGTTCGACGTAACCTTAAGTATACGATTCCGCGGCGATTGGCAATAGTTAGTGTAAATAGCTGCGTCTCACTTGTCTTCCTTAATTAGAACGAGACAGCTACTCATGAATGTTAGCTTAGAAACATTGTCGTGCCGCTCACATGTTTAAGTAATTAATTTAATTATGTAATTAGGTACCTATAACGTAACATCATAATCATAAGTGATAGACTAAGACATAACTCGTGATAAACTAAGGTAATTCCGGACTTTCCGAAGTTATGTGCGTATTAGAAATAAATTGACTTGCTTTAACGGCAAAGAAAAAACATCGTGAGGAAACTTGTACAACTGAGTTTTTCTATACATTAGCCTAACGAAAAGGCAAACCGGCCATCTGCTGAAAACAGTCATCGTCGTCTATTTGGAACACAAGAGGGATCACCAATGCATGGATCTCTTGAAATCAATTACAGATACATTGTTTGATGTTAACTTTTAATTTAACACTTTGACTGCGGCGCAGATATATATGATCGGATGAGTATTGCCGGAGGCGACCCTAACTAGAGCTCTTTTCTCTATACAGAAGATATGCTGACAATTCACACAACTATTGTATTTTTGGCATCCGTAAAACATTTAGGAATACACAGACATTGTTTCCTCTCGCAGTGTTTCCTCTCGCAGTGTTGTAGCTCCGACGTAAACACAGCACGTATGTTCGCCCGTAATCCATACAAATTTGTCGGTATAACACAGCTGTGTAAGAGCCGCAAGCGCGTCGCACCCAGAATTACACAGCATTGTTGTAGCCGCTGAAAAAATGGTAATGCATTACTACTCTCGACGACTAAAATGGTAATCAGGAACCACACTGCTTCAAAGAAACACGATAATTGCTTCACCACTAATTATGAGGGCGACATTGCTGCCTCCTCGAACAAATTTCTAGCAGCCATAACTATAAATCTATATTTAGGCCTCGATATCAGAAGTTCAACTGCTATTCATGGATAAAAGTGACCTGTCATCAGATTTTCTTTTGATTTTATGTGAGAAGAGTAGCATACGAGCATTCAAACCACCTGACGTTAAGTAGTCGCAGCCCATAGACATCCACGTACAACCACAAACACGACCGAAATCATATCTCAGCTCGAACGTAGGTACATTGCTACTTCTGAGGACTAAGATGGTCGCCTCGCTTCGAAGTGTAGCCGGCAACTGCACCTCTTCAACCGAAACACAAGTAATGCTTTCCGGCAGATTATGAGGACGGCGGTACCTACCCCGGTCGAACTGTAGTTCTACCATCTATCAAATGGACTATACCCTCGTTTGACACTTCGAAAATAAAAAAAAGTGTAACAAGACACTATACAGATTCTATATCACTCAAGGCCATTAGTATAATCAGAGTGGAGACAGTCACCAACCTATAAATAAAACAAGAAATTGGATCAATGAATAACGTCATAATATTTCGTCCCACGCAACTGAGCAAGCCTAAGATTTGTTTTGTACGGTCTTATGGGGTCAACGAAGCAAAAATATGCTTTATAAACAATATAAGGAAATTATTTGTCTAGCACAAGAAAATTATAAAAACAAATTAAACCCGTTTTAAAAAAAATCCTCGAAAAAATAAACTATTCATAGACATTTTAATTCGCAAAACCGTTTTCAAAAATCCTCGATAACATAAACACGAATCCTCTACTGTAAAAGGTTGTCATATTATTGAATTCATAGGATACATTGCTTTATCGATCACCTATGAAATTTTTACGAAGAACTATCAGGCCTGTATATTTCGCTGCGACGTTTTCTTTTACCGTTGAAATGCTATTCATTTTCTATTCTTAAAGAAAAAAATGTAAATTTTATTATTACGTGTAGATGTGATGATATGATATGCATTACCTTTTGTACACTTGCTTGAAAACAAAGTTTATCACAAAAGTGTGTTTGTTGTATCTATACCTGATATCTGGCATCTGCTCAGCTGATTTTCTCAAAGATAAGAAGTCATGTACAAATAATTTAGCTACATACAGAAGTGTATCTACTTCATACTTCATGATACTTGCCATATGGAGTCAACGTTCGTCGGACGAAACCCTTATACGGACGGTGAATAAGACCTATTTGCTATAAAAGGTAATCATAATTAGTATCAGTCTATGGTCTTAACAGTATTTTCTTGCAAGCCAGACTATAACAGCCTGTAATAGATAGTCCTGGATTTAAATGCCATTAGATATATTCTCTACAAATTCTGTATGTGTCAATGTCTTTGATAACAGGGCTCGTATAGTGGATAATTTTGTTAATTTTGTTACATACGAAACCCAAAAATTATGCAATGTTATTAATATTTATTTCAATAATTTTCCTTACTAATCCTTTAATTAATATCACGCCTTGAATCATCGAAAGTCATTTTTAATACTGGCACATAACTATACTTTTATAACGGTACTAAGAATAGCATAATACTATGATTTACGAAGTACGTAGCATATTAATGACCAAAATAAAAATTGACCTTTTATAGATTTTTACTATTCTTTTTTATAATAACATTGCCTTTCAGCATAGAAAATTCCTATTGCCTTATCAAGCCCCATTTTGCAAACTTCAACACGATAACAATACAATACGAGCCTAATTCATATAAAACCAATGTTAGGCCTATTTAAATGTAGAACCATATTACCGTACTCAATAAGATAACAGAAACTAAGATTTTTAAAGTGGGAGAACTATAGTTCGCCCGGCTAGCTACCTCCGCCGCTCTCATAATCCGCCGTAAAGCGTTACTTGTGTTTCGGTTGGAGAGGTGCGGTTGCCGACTACATTTTGAAGCGAGGCGACCATCTTAGTCCTCAGGAGTAGC
>DWON01002879.1:0-19398 GCA_018251015.1 Phocides pigmalion okeechobee
AAAATGAAGGGAGGCAGCGGGGGGGGGGGGGGGGAGTTCCATTGTCACGAGTTTGTATAAATAGCCGACGAGTCGCTTCATTCGTGTACATTGCAGTGGTTTAATTCTTTTACCCATGACACCTACATATATCGAAGTAGTAGTAGATAACGAAGTCCAGTAGTCGTACATAATACAAATATATCGATCTACCCTCTTTTGTTGCATTCAAGTACCGTCAAATTCAGCCCTACGGTCTCCAACACAGGTTAATTAATAGATTGATTACCAAAATAATTTAAGGGAGAAGGAAAAATAAATGGTGATTTAATAAGTGGTAGAGCTATAGTTCGATCGGGAAGGTACCACCACCGCACTCTTAATCCGCCGTAAAGTATTACTGATGTTTCGGCTGGAGAGGAGCGGTTGCCAGCAATACTTTGAAACGAGGCGACCATCTTAGTCCTCAAGAGTAGCAACATATCTACGTTCAAGCTCAGATAGGATTTCAGTACTGTCTGTGGTTGTACGTGGTTGTCTATGGGTTGCAACTACTTAACATCGGGTGGTTTGCATGCTCGTTTACTACTCTTCTCACATAAAAAAGCTTTGGGTTTATGAAAGAAAGTGAGCTTTAAACGGCATTAATATTAAGAAACAGTAAAATTTTATGTTCAAAGTGAAATTTCTTTAGGCGCGACTTGTGTTCCGAAGTATTTTCTAGGACAAAATTAATTTACTTCGTTAGTAGTAAATTATTAACTTCAGCGTAATATTCGCATTTATTAGTTTTTTTGTAAAGTCAAACGATATCCATTAAATTTTATACGTACATTTTTTTAATGGTAGTATGGTAGTTTAACATATTGTTTTAATAGTATTCTACCAATTTTTTATGTATATTTTTTTATTATCAATTTTTTCAGTTACTTAGGCTTACATTTTTATAAAAGTTGCTGTATGTGCCAACAGACGCTGTGCCTCAATCTGGAAGATTGGAAGAATGGACATAACGTAATAGATAAAAGGTGCAAATTTAAATACAAGGTTGTGCTAAATTTTTTAGAGACATAAAAATTACAGATATAGCAGATTCTAAACTAAGTAACATTTGTTTTATATGTACATACATATGTGTATATAATAATCATGTAGAAATATACACAATAATAATACAGTGAAAATCCAGGTACAGATAAACATGATGTTATCGCCGTCATCGTCAGTCTCATGTGAGTGCCGCCCCTCATTAGAGCGCCCCTCGACCCACAGAAAAGGGGTCGAGGGATCGACTGTCTCGCCGACGAGTACTCTCCGTATATTAGTTACGTACGAAGGGTCAGTTTCCTTTATTGTATAGGTCTGTCTTTTATTTACATTTCTAGCTAGTCGTGAGAAAATGAAAAATCATCATGAACCCATTCTATATATAATGCCTCTTCTGAGCGCGAGTATCACTTAGGAATGAGAAAGATTAAGCTGTAGCCCACCACGCTGAACAATTATGGATTGGTAGCCTCCACAAGTCTTGCTGCAGTAGTAATCATGGTTTATGGCTGGCCTCCCATCCTGAGTAGTATTTTATTATGTAACGGGTATTCACGATTAACGATTTTTAATTGCTGACATTATGAAATATCGGCGATGCCTGACAATTGTATACAGGGTACTATTATTTAATTATTAGGCTTTAATTTTCACATTTGTTTTAAGTATTTTCGGTTTATTTTCTTTTTATTTTGGTTTTGTTAGTTTTTTTTTTCTTTTTAAGTGCTATGGCATCATAGGTGCATACGTAGCGATTAAATTCTTTCTTTCTTTCTATTAATCTATGAAATATGGATAGACAGACATGACAACATTACAAGGGTTATTTATAAAGGTTCTTTATTTACAAACTTGATTGAAGAACCTTAAAAAGGATAATACTAATCAAAAACGAAAGGCTTGCTATCATAAAATAGGTAAATAAACCCCAACAGATCGATAGCTGACCTGGGCAGTTCAAAAACAAATCATTGTGTGTCTATATAAAATTAACGTTAACTTGGAGCCACCCTAAAACAACAAAGTATAATGAAAACCAGTAAAACTGAAATAGCACAATCGCGTTATTGAGCCGACCTTGGTCGGGCGAGTTCTCCGCCACCGGTAAACAGGATCCGAACGTATGAATAATTGAGACATGTTTCAAACAAACAAACAATGACTTTTCTATATATTTATACCCAGATATCGTTATATATTCCGAGCGGTGAGGTCTAAACATTAGAACAAAACATTGCAGGTTACTTTTAACCTCCAACGTAATAAGAAGGGTGTTTGAAGCCTACATATTTAGGTACTTACGTGTTTGTGAATTCGCATATGTGCTGCAAGCTAAATTGCAAACAGGTTGAAGAGGTACCTCGGTATTTCTTCAAAATGTACTGATTGAAAAGTGTCTTTTTTTTAATTTACGTACGTACGTTTGGTAGAAATCATTCTTAGTTACGTTCTAGAAAAATCTGTGTAACCGTTTCAAAATTATAAACTGTGATACAGAATGAAATGTAGATCACATTCTTCTTAAACTTTGCCAACGTAGCCGGTTACCGCAGCTCTCCAACAGCAACAAAAGATCTACTTTACGACGATTTGTGCGTGTGACGGTGGTACATAGGGAGTAAATCTCTTTTGTAAATCTGTATAAATGTTTTAAAAAATGGCCGCTATTAGGAAAATGTATACTCGTGACTACGGCGTAGCTCGTAGAATTATTAATGGCGAACTGGTACGGCCATGCCAACCAGTTACCGATCGATGCCCAATAAGATATTTAGATTTAATTGGTCCCAACTACAATGAGCCTCGATTATAATTATATAAGTTTTACTTTACACTCAAAGATTTAAGATCCAAATGGAATTCAAATAGGTTTTTATATCGTTATGTTACTTGTGAACTAATTTCAAAGAAAAATATATCTAGGATATGATTTTGAACTAATATCATCGCGGAATTTATACACTTTAACATATGATGGGTACTCACGACACACGTCTTTTAATTATCGATATTACAAACTAGTTGCATGCATTGCGATTAGCCGTGATCACGTAACATATCTACGATTTGTTCATTTTCTGTGACACCTATGTGATTATGGAAATGAAAACTAATTCATTTGTTTTAAGAAAACATTTATAATCCCTTTGTCTTCATGCCAAGAATAAAACATCAATAAAACAAATCTGTCTGTACCAGTCGGAAAGCTTTGTTCTAAGCACAACTTACAAATAAAGGAATACACAGAATGTCAGCGACAATATAATCGTGCTTTTATAAAGGGTAGAGTATGCGGATTATTTCATTACGCGAACAAGCAATGCTGTTACAGAGGAAGGGACGCCTCCAACGTTCCAATCCAATGTTCTCGTAGTCGGGTTATCGCCAATTTCACTTCGATCAACACGACTTAGAGCTATGTACAATTGAAGTACAAAGAAACACACACTTGTATGATTTTATAACAATTTTGGTCCGTGGAGTCAGAGTGCCAATAAATTTTACAAGCAATTAGTCCCACGTTTGATCGACGCCGAGGGGAAAAAAGAGGGCTGGATCATATCTCGAGCAGAGAATTGTGTTTGCTATTCAATGTGAGATTCAGCTGCATTTCTAGCTAGCGGCTTGGATCCTAGAAAGCTAGCTAGCTTTCCTGGATCCAAGCCGCATAGGCGCGGACTGCCTTTAGATTGTTATGGTTAGGCTTTTATAATATTGGGAAATAATTTGGAGGCATTTTTATAGAATTGAAGTAACAAACGAACGTGCAGTCTATCAATGGCAAGTAACTGTCGTCCATGGACGACGGTAACCATGTCTATAAAGTACAAGAACGTCACTTGAAGTGTATCGCAGATGCGTTGTTACTTCTGAGATGGTCAGCTCGTTTGCAAGTTAGCTGGCAACCACAATTTTCCACCTAAATGCAAGTAAGCTCCATGTTATTATTTAGTGTAGCGGTGGTACCTCCCCTGTCGAGCTGTACGGGTTCACCTTCCGAGCGTTTATGTTTTATATACAGTGCGTTTAAAGATGCAATAAAATGGTTTTAAAAGAGTAATTGCAAGAAAACATGCAAACAAACAATACGTAATATTTTATTTTAATGACGCTTTCCTTAATCCTGTCTTTTTAGACGGTAGTACTGCGAGTTCGACTTTACTTAAATAATATTATTAAGTCAAATATTAGCATAACGAGAAAACAAAACATTGGAATTAATAAGCCGTAACCACATCCTCACCTCACAAATTTTGTAGAGGTAACTTTTAATCCGCCGTAAGTTCTTGTATTTCGGTTAGAGTTGCGGTTCTCGACTACACTTACAAGTGAGACGAACATTTCAGGCTTAAAGAGTAGTACGAGGTACAACTTTAGTCTTGCTTGTCCATGGGCTGCAGAGGTAATTTAACATCAGATGGCCTGCAGACTCATCTGCTACCTTACAAACATAGATATATGTAGATATTCACACGGTTTCAAAACATGTCTTTTAAAATTCGACATTTTATTTGAGTAGATATCGACTTAATCAAGCTTAACTCCTGTTTTCCTACTATTTAGACGAAGATCAGCTGAATTACGTCCTTTCATTAGAGAAAGGTAGGAGTCGAGGCGCAGGCGGCAACTGCCTATAACTTTTAAGCTGTCCCACGTTCAAATAAATTTGCATTGAGAACAGATTCGCATAAACAGCTGGCGGATGTACTAAGGCTGGCAACCCACCAACGAAGAACAAATGCCGCATCTCGTTTGTAAAGTTTTATTGCCGCTATATCACTATAACGCTTAAATTTGACGAAGTAAACGTGTCCGAGAGACATGAAATAGTCTCAATTATCTACTCGCACAGCTCTGATGCTATTTTCAAACATGTTCAAAACAAGACAGTCAAAAATTAACGTATACTCGTATTTTACATATACTATACTGATGCCACCATATTAATGGTCGCCTGACCACAACTTTCCACCGAAACACAAAATCTGGTTCACGCTAAAAATACGTTCGTACCTCTTTGTTCACTCTGTAGAAGTCCTACAATGTGTTTTATCACTGAATTTCATGAGTTTTGCACATATGTGTAAATATATATTGAATGGCTTAATTAGCATGTATTTTTTAAGTTACTTTCACTAGTTTCGGACCTATCCCTCCCTTTTAGCTTCCGCTGGTCAAAGAGTTTGCGATGGACATTGACACCTCTACCACCTGACTGATTTCGGTACAATTTTTAAATAGTTTCGAATTCAACTGGCTTCGCATTGAAGTGTCGCAGGTCCTATATTCCAAGTTTTAAGAAAATTGTTTAATCCGAGCCATTCATCAGCGGAGCTTTGTCAAAAACAATAATTGATCCGGGCCGGCCACAAAAGCGACGAACTGCTTGGCGATTCCGGGGGAAATAAATGGATCTTGACGACTTTTCGTCTGAATTCAATTAGTTTTTCTATTTAGATGGTAATTAAAGATGGAGAATAATACTTTTTATAGAAAGAAAACGAGGGACTTAAGATTGAAATGAAGGTCATAAAGATTGAAATATATTTGGTTATGCTTTTCACAGGCATTCACTATAGTGTTTTATAAATGTAATTGACCTCAAGGTCTGTACACCCAAAGGTTCAAAGAGCCAAATATGACAACCAAGGAGGTCTGTCACAAGGCTTAATTACAATGCTGGTAATAGGTGGAGCTCATTGTTTTACAGATGACTAACATTTGACCCGTTATTTAAAGCTTAAATATCGTTGTATATGTGTTTATTTAATATTTTTCCCATTTGAGTATAACACGAATAAAGGTTTGTTATTAATAAATTTACCTTAAGTGGATTTAAACTAAGTACACTCTTTAAACGTCACATAATAGAGTCGAGTCATCTGCAGTACCTATTTATAAAAGATATATGTACATACATACTTACACAATATCTCCTATCGCCACATTTCGTCTAAAATACATTGTACACGTTGCTTACCTGAAACAAACAAAAGTAAATAAATGTAGAGAATCGTAAAAAAAATGTTAAAACAACTATAATTTACACATTATAAAAAAAATCGTATAATGCTCGTGTACTCAACACAGATATTTAAGAGAAAACTGTTACAAGTATTAGCTTGTAACAGCTTGCACCCGTGTTTCGATATTAATAGAAACACAAATATGTATATAAATAAATATACACGGGAATGTACCGAGCATAGTGTATAATAGAGCTACAAGATTTTTAATCTGCGAACCGTGTCGTAAAAATCATAAGCGGTAAGATAAGCATACCTAAAGCCTGCTCCAAATTAAAGCGATAAACAAAACATAAGTAACGATGGCTCTAAGATATACAGCAGAAAAATGACAAAATTCATGTAAATGTGTCCACATGCTGCTAGATTCAGTTGCGTTATGAAAGATTTAGCTTCGGTAGACCTGGTTTCGGATTAAAATATCTAAGGCTTCATAAAGCAGCCGATAAATTTTCCACTTCCGCCGCCCACACGGCTCGTGAGCTTAATAAATATTATATCGCTCGCCGCACTTCATAATTCTATCGAAGTATCCGTTTTCCTTCTTAACCAGGCGACGTTGTTTGAGTAAAAATAGCTAAGCAATTCGTAGCCCTATTTCTATAGCGCATTTGTTAAAACGAAGGTTGCAAAACAGGAAAACGCTTATCAAAATAAAAAAAAACTCACTTCAGAACACTCCGCGCATAAAACAAGAAACGATTTTACTTTGTGAAACTATGAATTATTTTATTACGAAATTAAACAAACGGTTTGCCCAAAGTACGTTCCCGCATAAGTCAATATTACAATACATTTCTATAAATCAGTCGACTCCATTTTTACCCATTATGTAAATTTGAAACAAAACTATAATGATACCTTTTAAGTCATACAATTTTTTATTTCTTTCATACAATCTTTCAACCCCATTTTATTTAAGGTTAATTTACGCTATATAAATCGACTTGCATAGTTTCTGGATTGTAGGTTCGGCAAATTCGACTGTGTTGATCGTTAGGTCTGCCTATGTTCATAATCAAAATTATTTCATATGTGCGCTACCGAAGTGGGGACGTTGTATCATATAATAGTACTCCATATGAACTTAACCTCTACACTCCCGTAATTAGCAATATAACATCAGTGTTCCGAGGCTTTATGTCGTCGGTCACGAAAACACGTAACCTCAACAAATTACATACATTTTTGTTGAAAACTTTAACAGACCTTTACCGGTGACAGTAAAAGTTTTATTATGGGTCATTTCCACTTTATGTGGGCTTCGTTCTTCTAATTTTTGCGCGCCCTTTCGTGGCAAAACATTAAGTCCACGATGTTTGTGTTACCTTCAAATAGAAAAGAAAGGTTTCCTGAATCCAACGTACAAACCTGGTCTAACTTTATCTATTTAATATCCCTATTAACTTAGTTTTTACCAGTTACTTTTTTATAACACCCTGTGTAGTGTAACAACATGCCATCAAAGGTTAAATGCCATAAAACATACACATATTATTCAAAAGTAAAATAGCTTTGTTTTAAAAACGAGGATAGCTTAATTCTATTCACATAATAAGTTTATCAATCTTATAGTTCAGTTATTATTTAATATAAACAAATGACTATACGGTATTTCAAAATTACCGAGAATCCATTATATTCATAATTATGACAGCAAAATAATTTTAATTTTTAACCTTTTCTTTTTGGATAGACCTTTAACAGTTTATGTTAATTATAAATAATATAGAACTATTTCTTATCAATAAAAATTATTCCAATTAAGTTCAGGTTGCAATTTAGCATTGTACTACAGTGTAAGATGGAATAGTCTTGTTAAAAACACATTAGCAAGCGGCCAGCTGTTAGCAATAACTGGGAGTCTGGAGCGGCCCCTCACCTCCGCTTATGGAAATGATTGGTCGCCAACGAGCTTTTAACGAGACCAGACCGAGCTACGAGTTCCAGTCATTCTCAACTATTACATATAGACTAGTCTCCACCCCGGCTTCACCCGGCTGAATCTACGACATCACAATACAAATCTTTGAAATTCTCGGCACTTCTTTACTATAATATGCATGTATTATACTTATAAACCTTTCTCTTAGTTCACTCTGTTTATTGATAAAAACCGCATTAAAATCCGTCGCGTTGTTTTAAACATCCAAGCGTACGAACAGCAAAAAGCGACTTTGGTTTATACTATAGTAGCGCCTGGTCCAACTTCGCTCGGGTAGTAGACTTTATATAACTTACATTATTTTTCTTTCATACATGCAACCAATAATTACCTAAAAAAGTAACAATTAGATACATATATTTCGAACGGCGACTGAATTATTATATTGAATTTAATTTCTCGGTAACCTATTATACACCAGCACCTTCCTTAGGAATTACTCTACCTGTTGTTGAAAACTGTGAGAAAATCTGTTCAGAACCCTTTGAGTTCATCCTGAACAGACAGACAGACAAATGCGATGGGCGACTTTGTTTTCTATTTATAATATTTAGAGACAAAGATCTAACAGTTTCTAACCAGTTTACGACTAGTGACATAGAAATTTATTCGAATTGAATTGAGAGTGGACTAACGATGCCTACTTTCTACATCTTCTATTTTACTGAACAAAATGTGATTGATAGCGAATAAAATCTACGAGTACTCACGGTGTTGATCGCGGTTCTTCAATCAGGTTGTGGTAGTTCTTAGCGTTCCACACTCAAATTGGAATACATGAGCTTAGGATATCTGTCTTTCTATCTTTGCCTCAATTTAAATAATTGTAGTAAGTACAGAACTGGCAAAGTTACGATCCCTTTGAAACGAGTGTAATTTTAAGATCGTAATAAACAGGCGGGCATATAAAATTAAATTTACAATCAGTTACAAAATGGAAATAAATATGACTTATAGGTAAAAATAAAATACTGACGACCGCGTTATTACGTAAGTGATCGCGATCGTCAGTATTTTTTTACGAGTAGCAAAGGAACATAAAGATCAATTTATGTTAACTGGTCGCTGCAGCCCATGGACATCCACGTACAACTTCCAACTAGGAATGTCCCACCTGATGTCGTAGGTGCACTGCTACTCCTAATAACCAACATGGTCGCACCACTTCAAAGCTGTGCCGGATTACGCCAGCGCGGGGCCTGTAGCAAATTTTGTCAAGAGGCCCTTGGTTTCAATATCGATATCAACTTCTTTAACTAAATCATATTCTATATTCATCTAAGTGAGATGATTAAGACGTTCTTGGCCCATTTTTTTTGGATCTTTTTTTGAATCCATATGATAATGGATTAAAAATAAGATCAGCTGTATTCACTCATATAATTAATGTCTATTTTGAAACAAATCAAGGAACAACAGATCGTTTATAAAAATATTACCTTATATAAATAGTCCATTATTATTAATCGAAAAAAAATTTAACGCTATTTTCAAAAGGGATCTGCTCAAGAGTATTATGAAAAATTAAAAAAAAATAAACAAAAAAATATTTATCGGGAGTTGTAGTGTTTCCAACACCAAAAACATTAACACATAAACGTTAAAAAATAGTAAAATTCCTTTTTTTATTTGAACGTGTTGATAAGCTTAAAAATTTATCAAATCTGTTAGTTAATTAATTTCCTTTGTAATTATTAATGTTAGATAAGATTTAACTTGACGAACTCTAGTTTTAGATTTTGAGTTGGGAGTAAAGCAAAGCATAACAAAATATTTTTACGTTCCTATCTAAATTCATATTTTTTTACGGTCAGATAGGTGTGTTGGACCGCGGGCCCCCCAACTTGCGGGGCCCGTAGCAATTGCTACTCTTGCTACGTAAGCTAATCCGGAACTGCTTTAAAGTGTAGCCAGCCAACGCACTTCTTCAACCGAAACACATTTGCTTTATGGCAGATTAGCAGGACGGTGGTACCTTCCAGCTATCGCTGTACCACTAGTAAAAGCTCAATGAATATCGAGATCACGTACATCTGCCGGGCAGTACAGCTTTTGGGAGTTATAATTCAAATCAAGCGAAGTGCTAGGGGCCGTGAGCGAAATGAAAATGTTGCTAAAGGTACCCGCGGGATGACATTGCTCAATACGAAACTGATTGGGGGACGCACCGCTAGCCCAAACGCAAGAGGTCAAATGGGACCCATTAATGGTTGTGTACATAAAATTTAGATGAGCCACTGGCGCCAAATGTGCTTAATTTTACATACCAATAGATGACATGGAAATTTAATTAAGCCCTGCCAATTGATATGTCGATCGCTTATTTTTTTTTTTCATGAAACGGGTAGCACATCTGTAATCAGTTCTACATAGAATAGGAATCTCGCCTGAAGTAGATCACCGGTGTAGCAATACTTCCAAGACTAGAATGGCCTGATTTGACAAATAAATGAGCCGATACGCACACATTTCCATTTATATCAGGAATTTCTCCACGCAAATAAGGTATACAGCGATAGTTTCTCCCCTGTCGAGCCGTACAGATTCTAGTTATATTGCATAAAAAAAATTCACCTCGCCAATCGAAATACAAAAACTGCTTTACGGCGGATTATGAGGGGAGCGGTGGTACCTTAGTCGAACCGTTATTCTATCGCCTTGCAAAAATGACTTCTGTATACGATAACCATATACAAACATATGAAAATGATGCGAAATACTAAGGATAAACGGTCGTACTCATCCCGGCCGCAACACGCGAAACAATAACCATTTATTCGGCGCCCATCCCGGGATTCAGGCAAATGAAACAGCCACCATTATACACCTACACGGGAACGTATACGTGATTACGTAAGCGAAATACGTTGTGCCGAACGCGCGAATGAATAAACATTGCAAAAACATGACAAGGGAAATAAATGGTGGAAACATACGAGGACAAATAATAAGTGCACAAATCCATTAGCCACGTCAAGAGCAAGGTCGATATTAATCAAGTATAACTACCGTTCGACCGGAGAGTTACACCCTACCCTCATCTTCCGCCGTGAAACTATTCTTATATTTCGTATGACTTTAAACTAAATACGCCTTAATATGTAATGGGTATTCACGATTAACGATTTTTAATTGCCGATATGTCAGTAAAATTGGTTTTAGCGGTAACCATGAGCCATCGACTGATTTTCTGACTAACATGAATAGGTAAAAATTATTCTTCTTGGGTTTCGGTTTGAGATATTGTTGCCAGTTACACTTAAAAGCAAAGAAATCATCTCAGTCCTCAGGAATAGCAATACATCTTTGCACGACGTCAAGTAGGGCTTTAGTCTGGGCTGGACCAGTCCATGGACTACAAAAACCACTTACGTCTGATGGCTTGCACGTTCGTTTGCTCGTTTTCCAATATTAAGAATAAAATAATAAGTGCATAAAGCAATTAGCGACGTCAACAGCAATGTCCATATTCATCAATTTTGCTTACTAGGATTGTGTCGAACTGTCGAATACTCTTGGAACTTTAATATCGGAGAGAGATAGAATATTCACTTTTATTACTTCATAAGGCGCGATATAAAAAGGAGATCTCTGACTCTATAAAATATTCAACGATTGATATTGGAACGATACTACTGTAAATGATTTGAAAAGAAGCCGCCGGGTTTTTTCTCCCGGTCAATGTTAGGCCACGGGGCGGTCAAGCCGATGAACTGATTTGACATTGTAACTTTGACCTTCATTAAGTGTATGTAAATACTTTAATAAAATACATTATTTGAATTTGAATTCGTGAGCTGGCAAGCTCTTACTTCAAACATTATATGTACATTTGCAATAATGTTTTTGTAATAAAATAAATATTATGTTATAAGTGAATAATTATATGAGGATTCAGAATTCTATTGAATTACAACGCAAGAGGATGAAGACATTAATCATTTGGAGGATAAAAGGAGACTTGGGTACATCGGGCGAATAATCCAGTAAAGAGATGGGCAATAAAGGCGGATCGTAGCAACCGGACACGTTAATCCGGTTCCATGAAACCTCAAGGATAAGCAAGTTTCTTAGAGAATAACATATTTGTAGCACCAAATAACATTTATAACATATAGTATGTGAGGAAAAATAGAAAAAGAATGGCAGCGGTCTTATAATCGAGAAGATCGAAGTAGGAATCCTTGGTACACGAACCTCTGATCTTTCAAAATATGTGCGAATTAAAGTTGATAACATTTACTTTAACAGGGAAAGAAAATATTTTGTAAACTTAGGATCGGTTCTAACTGTTTAAATACGACGTCATGCTGTCAGAGCATGTTTTAGGTCTACTAATATTGCAACAATTCATATAAATAAAGATACTATAAGTTTCCAAACAAACTACACGAAATACTGACGTTTTTTAATAGAAAACTGTATATCTCGAAATGGCACACTATCGCCGCAAACAGACGTTATTGGTTTACACTTTTATGAAATTCGCGTAATTTTATTTAAGTACGTTAGTAAGTAATAGTTATGTAAATTGGACTTGTTCTACTCAGAACTCATTACTTTTTGATAAACTTTATGTCGAGTATACTTTTTGTTTCATAGGAATCCATCTTAGCTTTTAGCAAGTACTATGTTCGTTAATATTCATAAATATTAAATTCAATCGAATCTCCATGTTTATTCAATAAGGCCCAGACAAAGTAAATAGCGAATTCTCTTTTCAACGTTCTTACTGCCACTTCTCTGGGGTCTTACTGCCATTAATAACTCTAAAAATAGGGCTATATTTTACCTTTCTGAACTTTTTTTTATAGCAAAGTAGCAAACGAGCAGATATGCTAGCTGACATTAAGTAGTCCATCGACATTCACATACACCCTCACACAATAATGAAATACTATCGGAGTTGGCTTATACGCTTAGCTACTCTCGACTAAGATGGTAAATTCGTTAATAAATGCAGCCAGCAACAGTATTTCTCTAACACAAGAGCTTCTTCATTGCGGATTAAGAGGGAACTAACGCTCTCCCCGTTCAAACTATACTTCAACCATTTGTCAAAACTTATTTAAATCACAATATGGATTATGTAAAACATTTTCTGATGCGTGGTGGTTTTAAAATATTGTGGCAACTGTGGTATTGCGTTTAAGCGCTATTTAGGGAACCCAAAACGCGTAGGTTGCTGTAATTTGGATAAGTATTCCCAACTTTATGTTAATGTATAGAATATATTACGGCTAAACCTATAAGCCTAAGTGCCTTTAATCCTAATCCGAAACGTCATCTAAATAGACATAATTGTAGCAGTTCTGTTTAATTAATTCCGTTTGAATGGCCATTAGTTCTATGCATATTATATTCTAGATATATCTCATGAGTACTTTGTATTTTTAAAGGAAATCTTAAAAAAAGAAAATTGTCACATTTTTTAATCTCCCTTTTTAAAGTGCTGTATAGCCCACATTCCTTTAAACTTAAAGGTTAAAGGTGGGAAAACTATAGTTCGACCGGGGAGGTATTACCGCCGCCCTCATAATCCTGAGAGGTGCGGTTGCCGGCTACACTTTGAAGCGAAGTGACCATCTTAGTCCTCAGGAGTAGCAACTTATCTATGTTCGAGCTCGTATGATTTCAGTCGTGTTTGTTGTAGGTGTACGTGGTAGTTGTACGTGGATGTTTATGGGTTGTTGCCATTTCTTAACATCAGGTGAATGTTAAGAAAAGAAAACCTGTTACATAGGAAAATGTGTAAATTTGGCGATATTCTTAATAAAATAAATTCTCAATCTAATAGGCGAGACATAAATAAAAAATACTAACTACTAAGTACTTTAAAAATGTTTCTGTGAGCTTATAAAATAAATGGATTGCGTTAGATTTCATTTTCTTATCATAAAAATACATTTGAGACCTCGTCAATATATAAATATTTATTGCTATCTTATATTTTTTCGCTGTTCAGAGCGGTTATTCCCGATAACGATTTGGAGGATATATGTCGAAGGTTGGCCAGTACAGACAGATTGAGAAAATAAATGAGGTTTATGTTTTCGTAACATTTCCAGATTAGCCTACATACGCAGTCAACATTAACAACCTGTTCTTTGTATTGTATATTGTCAAAATTGCTAACATTTATTTATCCTCCATCCATCCATCTATCTATTAGATTATCAGCCTTTACTACTATATGGGGGAGACCCATGTCCACAGCTGGACATAGGCCTCCCCCAGGTGCCGCCACTCTGACCGGTTCAATGCTTTCTGCATCCAGCGGTTACCCGCTATTTTTAGCCCGGACATCGGTCCACCTGGCTAGGGGACGCCCTGTGCTCTTTTTGCCTAGACGTGGTAGCCAGTCGATGTCCTTTCTGCCCCATCGATTGTTTATTTTAGACTAGCTTTTACATAAATATCATAGATCATTGCAGCGAGTAATAACAAAAACAATAAACTGGTACCTAACCTCAAAAACTGAAATAGTGTTAGTATTGCTTATAAGTGACAGATTAAAATAACATGAAATATACAAAAATTATAAACAGCTGAAGCTATAGTCAATAAGGTATTTATTTGAAGGCCTTGAAATTAGTAGATTTTCAATTTTTTTTGACAAAAATCATGTCTATCAAAATGTTTTTTTTTTTAATAAAAAGTATCCTATGTCCTTTTGATACCTCTAAGAATATCTGTACAAGAGTTTCATGAAAATCGGTTGAATAGTTTTAGCGTGCAAGCGTAACAAACAAACATACATTCACATTTATAATATTAGTATGGACAATTTTATACACGTAAGTGTTTTCAATTACATTACCAACTCAATTCACTCAAGTCGTTTTTTAATTACATTAGTTCATGAATGGAAAGAGATTTGCACTGCAGACTTAATTGAAAATGAAGAATCGTATTTTTTCATGTAAAATCACACAAAAGTCACATTGTAATAAACTACATTGTAATAAACTACATTTACCTATTGAATGTTAAACATAAAGTAGAACTGAATGTCACTACAATATTAAACAATGTCTATCACCATAATGATATACAAATTGCTACCTCTCCAACTCTCTCAGGACCATCTCACCAGTTTTGCTCACCATCTTTGTAAAGTTATACTGTACAATGTTTATTTACTAATAACGGACTTGAAAAGAGTACCTACCGAGGGTGTCTTTCTGCTGGTTTTTTTTCTTCCGATGTACTGATTTTACTTTGTAACCTTGACATTCATTAAGCGTATGTAAATACCTTATAATAAACGATATATTAATAATAATAATAATAATAATAATAATAATAAGCATTATCTTAAACAGGTTGGACTTTCCAGTAATTTATTTATAACTATGCAAAAAGCCGCTATCCTCAATACTTGCAGAATTGTGAGAAAATTTCTCCAAGAAAATATCCCCGAAAATCCACAAAATGAACTCCACTTGGTTTAGGCCCGTGGCTTTCATATAAAAACCGATGTTCTTAAAACGTCGAGTAAAAAACAATTTGTAATAATAATAATAACTTTATTTACGAAAACAATGGCTACAGCAAATAAACAATAAAAATAAAACAGAGTATTACATATCAAAAACCATAATAACTTAATTAAACAATACTTATAAATTAACCCACTGTCGAATATTTCGAATATTGTTCTGTGCTGCCAAGATCGCAAATGGTACCGGAACTCAGCGAAATTGGATTTGAATTGAATATTGGTAACATAACCTTGTTGATTAGCTATAGTAAATCTCCTGGCGAGATAAGTACCAGCTATTTGGCCACTCATTGACCTTATTAACACTTTCCCTGCGGCGTACAACACTGCTGTGTATTGAGCGGCGCAACGCGCTTGCGACTGGTACGTACAAATCTGTATGGATTCCGAGCGAAAAAATTGTTGCTATTATTACGTCGGCGCTACAAGACTGGGGGTGGACATTACGTCTGTGTATTTGTAGAAGATACACAGATGTTAAAAAATATATATATTTCAGTGAATTGTCAGCGAATCTTCAGTCTACGTAAATAAGCTCCAGTTTAGTGCCACCTCCCGCAACGCTGACCCGATTTAATATATGAACACCGCAGTCAAAGTATTAACCCTTTGGATAGACGCTAGAAAAATAAGTAGAAACGGTAAAAACACTTAGTGACTGGTATGATTTCATGAAGGACGTTATAACATTAAGTCTGACTAAACTACCGCTGTTTAAGGCAACATATTGAGCGAGAATTTAGATGAAACCGCAGTACTGCATTCGTAATTTGCGAGCTTGTTCGCCTCTATACGTCGTGTGCGGTCGCGTTGATGTAACAGTTCGGGGCAATTTATGTGCAATAATTCATATTTCAATTAGTATATTAATATATGGTAACCGAGGCTCTATTAATTTTGATTTTCTATACAATTTATATGCTTGATTTTGTACTTATTTATAAAAATAGAAAGTCAACGATGTAGTTGTATTTATATTAGTGAACACGAATTATACACGTAATATAGACAACAAACAAGCACGCAGTGCACCATAATGGTAAGTGGTCACATCATACAAAACAAGAATCCCGTATGACGTCGAATTGATTGCAGAAAATCACGCGTATTCAACAAATAAGGGGCACTAACTATGTATTAGGTCGATCAAAAGTCAATTTGAATTCATTCATCGACGATTAACATTAAAAATCAGGTGGATGTTACATCTGACTAAATGTAACTTCTAAAATTTGCTACGTTAATAACATCAACAAATACTATTATGGGAACACGTAATAAAACGAAACGTAACAAAGTCACATATATATGAATGTATGATTAACAAGCTTTTGAATAATTTTCACGTAAATGAGACCATGGCAATGCAGATACGACCACGCTACTTGCATTCGTTCACAAAATTAGCACATTTTCGAAAATTTGTGCACGTGACACTTTATCATGATAATGTTCAGTAAATAACTAACGTATATATGGGCTGGCAGCTATTTTGTCAAAGAATAAGCTTTGCCATCTAGCGACGAAACGCTGCCAGCGATGTGGGCACTATGCCATAAACAGGAAGTTTGGATGGCATATTTGATTTTTAAATATTTTTTTAGTTTCTCCATTCTTTTTAAGTTAATTACGTTAGTATTTTAACACAGCGTTCACATTTATATTAATTAATATTGCGAGCCGCGGCACTAGACTGGATGTTTTTTTTGACTGGAGATGCTTCAACGATCGATACACCTGTTGTGTCTGGCCGCATCCGTATAGCGTCTACGAATACACAGCCGTTGCGTTCGCCCGCAGCTTTGTAGCATCTGCGTAAACACAGCAGTTCACCCGTAAACTTATAGAGACTTGTACTCACAGTTGTGTGCAATTCCCGCAGTCAAAGTGTTTATACAATAAATGAAATTAGTAAATAAATACTATTTCACATAAAAAATCATTGGATTCAAACAGCTCTTCCTTCGACAACAATTCCGGATCATAAACTTCTGCGAATGAGTTAGGGGAGCGCATTCCCCGACTTGAATTTCCCCGTCATGAAATGTAAAAATGGTGTAGGAATACTGAAAATGTTTGTATTTTGTGGTGTCAAAATGTTTGTATAGTACAAAAGTTACCTTCCATGTCAACGTTCACCAGTAAACATAACTACGTCGTGATTGACAATCACCTATCATATTTATAATTAAACACATGTTTCATCTTGCCGCGATACTATGTACATTTTCAAACCTTTACGCTTTCCTGGAAACTCTACGTATGACCTTTTGCCAAAGTAAGGGTTACATATTAACAGAAATGCTAAACCTTTTTAAGCCGGGGAAACCAAGTTTAATCGTCTTAAATAAAGAGAACTATAAATATACTAATGGAAGTTGTAAACTGGGATCAAAGTCTATAAAAGAAATAGTAATAGTAATCTGTATATTTAGTAACGTTGAAAATTAAATTTACAACAGCAACAAAAACTTATGTACTTACGTAGAACGTCGTAGCAATCGCTATGCCGTAGCAGTCCTCTAGACACGATTCCTTAATGAAACTAAAATAAAACGACCAAGGGCTCAAAGTTTACTCACCGCACATAAATCTTCCTGAATTTAAGTAAGGTCCCGCGGGAACACGTAAAAGTTAAAGGTTTATGCGACCACGAAATTATATTTTATAATTTAATATTACAACGTTACAAGTTAGAATACATTACGTAACTGAATTACAAAGTGCAGGCTAGTATTCCACATTATATACCAAGCATATATATTTTATCATTTACTTGATACTATAACTAATTCTTAGTTCTGTATTGAGTAAAAAGTTGCATATGTCAGTTACGAAGAGTAAAAATTGATTAAATAAATTTATTCACCACAATTTTGCAGAAATAGCGTCCAAGTATGTGTTGAACCATAGCAAAGGGTGTTCAAAATGAAGTATTCGTATACAAAATGAAGTAATCCAAAATATCGTATATCTAAGATTACTTAGGTTTATAGATTTTTTTATTTGAAATGTAACAAATATAAATAAAATGATACAGCATGCTGAACATTGTTACGTAAAAGTAAATTATCTTGCGGCCCCCAAAATACCAATCATATTGTTAAGAATATTTCTTCATGTAGCAGTTATCTCAGACAAAAGACAGCGCAGATAAAAGACAGTTAAGAATTACAGGGGTTTTAACTCAAATTCGTCTTAAGACATTCGTCATCACTTATATAACCAAACAGATTTATTGCTGGAAGTATATAGATATTTGCTACTTTAAAGATATACAGATTGCATAGATAATATTGTATTTAACTGATATTGAATGATAATGGATTTGCCCCAATTGCTGTCTGAGTGGGACCACTGATAGCATTCGATACGATAGATCGACACTGACAGTCGTTACAAGGAAATCTTCGAATATTTAAGAATCATTTCCATTTAATAAAAATCAGAAAAAGTGTATTTATTTTAAAGAAAACTGTGTAAGAATTGTAAATAGTGATTTCTAAATTGTAAACAGTCCACTTTATGACGAGAGGTGATATTGTGTGTGTTCGGTTGAGTATGCGCTGTGATATAATTATATGATACTTTTTATTATTTTTACTTACGTTGAAAGATTCTTTGTGCGTAAGTTTTACCTTTTTCGCCACTTATATAACTGAAATACTTTTCATAAAGTTGGTAACAATCGTGTTTGAATTTTATACGTGGAAATGCAAAATAATAAAGAGAGAAAACCCTTTTCTTTACATATGCGAATAATATCTCTGTTCTTACTAATAATAATAATAATAATATATTTTTTCTAGCAGTAATTAATATTGAACATAAAACTTTGCTATTAAAACTGCAATTCTATGGAATTCGAGATAAATCTCTTAACCTGCTGCGGTCAT
>DWON01002880.1:0-19394 GCA_018251015.1 Phocides pigmalion okeechobee
ATACTATTTTAGTATACGTAACATCGCGTCGTTTCGCGCCAAAATTCTAGCTTGCTCTGAAGTATATATGATGGAAGTAAAAATGGCATTTTCAGGGTTCCCTTGATAAATAATAAAAAAGGAATAAATAGTGAGTGACAGAGTCGGAGATCAAGGCAAAGCCAAAAGCGCTGATTTTAAAAATTGTACAGATAGTTTCTTTTATAGATAATACGGATATGAAATTTCGGATTCCGATACGGATACGGATATGAAATTATTTCGGATTATCCGTTAGTTTCGGTTATGGATATTAAATGTAAACATAATGCAAATGACGTGCGCGACTTGTGTCACGGTCGATCAAAAAAAACTTGTCATACCGTGTCACATTTACACTCCGCCCCCACCCGAAATTATCCGAAACTTTTATATCGTATACGGTTACGGTTGCGGATAGATCTTTATATCGGATATCCGATAGTTTTGGTTACGGTTACGGAGCTCCTTAACATCCCTAGTTTCTTTATGTAGCGTAGGTGAGCACTAAGAAAGGAATTCTGGTAATTCCATCCCTAACAGGGCAAATAGGGGTTGAAGGTTCTGACTGTCTGTTTACTATTGAATAACTTCAGAGCAACCTAAAACTTTGGCGCTAACCTTACACCTGCAGTCGAAGTAAATTAGAAGTCAATTTTCCGAAGCTTGAAGAACTCCTGCATGACCTCATCTGTGACCTTGGCCCTCCTCGCCTGGTACTCCTGTATGATTGGCGTCAGTGTATCTATTGCTATTTTCTTCAACTCTCCCGTCAACATCTCACCGGATTCGTAAGATTTCTTTATCTGTAAGTGATAAAATTACTATCATTAGTTTTTTTTTTTTGGATGAAACGTTGAGAAAACGGGCGTGCAGTCCATGTGATTAAAGGTCATTGTTGCCTATGAACTTTTGTAATCACACCTCAGAACAGAATTTCCACCAAAAGTTGATCACAAATGCGTTACTCTTGGGAACTAAGATGGTCGCTCCCATTTGCAAGTACACTAGCAACAACATCTTTTAACACTTTGACTGCCGCGCGGATATATGATCGGGTCAGTATTGCGGGAGGCAGCCCTAGACTGGAACTTGTTTGATTAGACTGAATATACGCCGACAAATTACTGAAATATTGTATTTTTTAGCATCTCTGTATCATCTATGAATACACAGACGTAATGTCCGTCCCCAGTCTTGTGTTGTGTGTAGGAGGCGCAAGCACGTCGCGTCCAGAATTACACAGCACGGTTGTAGCCGCAGGGAAAGCGTTAAGTGTAACTAGGGTTGCCACCTAATAAATTACAAAACCCAGATTTGGTGCTATATAAAGCCAAACACATAGCCTTACAAGCCACATATCATGTTCTTTCTCTTTTATTAAGTCGTAGGAAAGTTTCAATTCGGAACTAATTTTCAATCAAATCAAATTAATCCCTGCACCCAGTTTACCATATAGCCACCCATTTAACACAAAACCAGACAGACTGGTAACATAATTATTTGACCGGACACAACCAAACATAGTCGGGCTCGCAACATTGTCAGACTTCAGCCGAACAGATGACAACCCTAACTATAAACCAAGTATTCCTCAATGATAGAAATGGGTGTTTCTATGACAAATCCATGGTGAAACCAAATGGGCTCTTTACTGATGCGACATACTCAAACATGAAACAACATGAAATTAAAAGAATGAAAAAAAAGGTTATAACTGAAATGATTGCTACTCACCTCTGCCAGCCTCTCGTCATCTTCCAAGAAGAATGTTAAATACTTGTAAGCAATGTCCACCTCGGTGTTGCCACCTTTCTCTCTGTGTTCTTCCACCGTTGCCTGGCCTCCAGAGAATGCATATTTGTTGATCTGAAAGCACAATCATCTTGTTATTTAAGAATATACCATGTTTATATTTAAAACCAGAATATAAACGAGGTAACCCTATAGTATAAAAATAAATCGAGAATTCTAAAAATTCAAAGTTGTAATTCAAGGAATCAACTATAAATGTCATGTAATCTCAAATTTATATCAAATCTACCAACTCATACTTTGTCAGCCTGATAAATAATATGTAAACCCAACATTTACTGAATGACGATCCATGTCTAGCGAAAGGTCTGCAAAGGACTGAAATAATAAAGAACAAATATAAAATGCTTAGTCTTGTGACAAAGACAAATAGCAGATAGAGCACCTGGTAGAAACCAGAGACTATTGCCAGTGTGCATTTGCAACATCTCGAAGAGTTGATCACGAATGCGAATGGCTATGAAAAATAGTTCTTTCACCATATTTTTTCTTAAATCCATTTTATACCAGTTATTACTTGAGGAGGATGGTTATTCTATAGCATGTCTAACATATTTAGACAATGTTACTCTTGTTAAATCATTTTGTCTCATTGGAACTATACAGATACTAACTCTGGTGCTTTTTTCATACTCCTGTTTTATCACTCAACGTCTCTTTTATTCTCCTCTTCTGCAATACAAACGCTCACCTTGTTCTTAATCTGTTTAGGCGTGTCGCTCAGGAATACTGTCGAGTTGACGTCACTGGCGGACATCTTTTGCTGGGCACCTTGCAGCGCGGGCAGGAACGTGGCGTGCAGGAGCGAGGGCTTGGGCATCTTCAGCCGCGCCGCCACGTCGCGCGTCATGCGGAAGTATGGGTCCTGATCGATCGCGCACGGTACTAGGCACGGGACCTGGAATTGAAGTTCTAAATTCTAAGGTGACTCAGTTATTACTAATATTAGTAATTCAGACAAAATTAGACTAGATAGTTTATTCTTATCCAGAAGTTAGGTTATTAAGATGCTGAAATATATTTGACAGGAAAAATGAATTCACATACACAGACTTACATACAGATATAGGATTTAGAAGTAGAATTGATTGATTAGGTATTTTCTTCGATTTGACTTGCTAATAAAAACCATAAAAAAAGTCAGATATCTCTAATGGTTATTAAATAAATACTTACAACTTTATTTTCAAATATGAAAGGGAATGACGTAGAGAAAGCAGGCGCGGCCTCTATCGACGGAAATGTGATCTTGCCAATGACGTCCGAGTCGCCAAAACCAAATATGCCTTTCACCTGATTGAATGTGACACACTTCTGTATCCGCAACATGTTCTGATAAAAAGCTGGACATTGACTGAAAAAAAAGTTCAACCATCTAACAAAATATTTTCTTTACATAATTGAGTTTTCTTGTTTACAAGGTAGGGGAAGTCGTATGCTTTGAGCAAAGATTTCGACCTTGTTTCTACCCCTGAAACTATTTGCTTGCATTTTGCACTTCAGTAGAAAAGTGTGGTTGCTAGTTAACGGACCTATCAATGATCGGTAACATCGCATCTGTGATACACTTCAAAAGGTAGTCTGAATCTGTATGGAGTTGGTTCCAGATGTTCATGCCTGCCACCTGCCTTCAGATGGACTGTATGTTCATTGCTTGTGTATATTTCATTAACTTTATAAAGAACATTGTTAAATACTAGGAGTTATACAAGGTGCCTTAATAAAATGTTTGATTTCAAACCAATTCAAGCTGAGAATTACAAATTATAAATTATTTTTTAATATGTGAACAATTACTTTAAGTGATGATAAACCATTCTTAGTGTTTATGAATAAATAAATAATTCTTCAAAGAAATGAATGTGTTGAAAGATAAATCATACCCAATAAAATCCAGGTCATTGTAAATAAAGGTGTTGGCTGGATCAAATCCCACTGCTATTATGTCCTTGGCATTATTGAAAGCCATTTGCCTTGCATCCTCAATTTTGATGTCCCTCCACAACACCTTCTCATCATCCGTGAGTTGTATGATCAAGGGAACTTGAAACACATCTTGTAGCCATCTGGAAGTTGAAAAATCATTCAATCATCAATCACAGTCACTATCAGAGAGCAGGATCTTACAGTGATAGAGAATAAGCCAACTTTAGTCAATGCTAGCAAGATTGCTGCTATGCTGAGAACTTATCCTAGTAACAACAATTTGAGTACAATAATTTACAATTAAAACAATGTTACAATTAACACAAGACATCAGTGAATATTCAAATACGGACCCCAAACAGAAATCTAATCAGTGGTATGTCTGCCTCGACAAGTATTGAATTTGAAATTCTTTATATCTATTACATTAAATTTTCACATGGTGTGGAGACATTGGTTATGAAACAGTCTCACAAGAACATGAGTTTCCAGGTTCCATAACAATCCAGGCAGAAATAGTTATGAATTTGGAATTTCCATTCTATGGTTTGGGTGTCTGTATACTTGTATTTGTTAATGTCAAAAAAGTTATTATTTACTACATTTTACGGTGAAATAGTCGAATTCTTACTGCTATAACTTACTTGGTAAACATGAAAGGAATCATATGTCCAATATGCATACTATCCGAGGATGGACCTCTACCAGTGTATAGGTAGAACTTTTTGCCAGCCTCAAATAAATTGAGAATACTGTGGATGTCTCTATGGGAGAAGAATATCCCTCGACGAAGGAAGTGATGTGCTGTAACCATATTTTAACACTATCAACATTTGATACAAAGATAAGTGAAAAAAGGAATGTTATTCCTATTTTTCTAAACACTTCTACCTGTGCATACTTAGACTATTTACTAATTTCTAGCTTATTTATTTACATTGTTGAGATTAAGATACCACAATTGTACTTCTAATCTGCCATCAAGCAATTCTTGTGTTTTGGTTAGAGGGGAGTGGTTGCCGGCTACACTTACAAGAGGCAAGACCATCCCAGTTCTCATAGGATACACAGATAGGACATCAGTCCTGTTTAAGGTTGTATGAGGATGTATATGGTCTGCAGAGACTACTTAACATAGTAGCCTGTATGCTCCATTTTTAATCTCTTTGCATGCATAAAAAATATGCTGGTATACACAAATACTATGTGATTGTCAGACAATGAGTTAAAAAAATTGCTGATAAAATAAATTGAATATATTCATTACCTTTCTTTCCAGTAACTTTTTCAAATCTTGCAATGATTTCATCATCAATTTTCTGACTACCAAATCGTTCTGTAAGTGAAGAAGTAATTTTATGTTTTTGTATGCATTAACAAATATAAATAACCCTATCATTTGAAAATAAAAAAGTCTATCAAAATGATATTCAAAGTTTCATTGATTATGAGGGAAAATAACAGATTTCCAAACCGCTACAATTATTAACATCAGATTGGTCTTACTTGTTTGAGTTTACATTTTTTTATATAAAAAATAAACTTCAGCTTATGGATAATAGCTGTACAAGCGCATAATAATAAATTCGTTTTTTTTCCCCCGGTTTTTTTCTCCTGGCCTTAGCCAACAGGGAACTCAAAGACGATGTACTGATTTTACATTGTACCCTTGTCATTAAGTGTATGTAAATACCTTACAATGAAATAAAATATTTGAATTTGAATTATATTGATTAGCTTGATTGAAATTATAATTTTAATTTATTATTATTGTTATCTATAACCCTTGATAATTACTCATTGATACTTACTAATCAATTTGTCATAATCAATTCCCGTTTCTGACTTGCTAGCTACATTCCATGGATTCACAACGTCATCGTCATCATTTAACGTCAAGTTTTCTACTTGCTCCTCAACCATTTTCAACTGAAATAAGTGATAAAGAGCAATAAGTGAGAGGTTTCATAGCTATATATACACCCGTGCTTCCAATTTTACATAACTTAAAAACATCAACAACTGATAAATAAGAAAAAGTATGTAAGAAATCCTGCTGGTTCATACCACTATAATGCAACATCAGCTGATATCATGATAATTCAGCTGCATTGAAGTTTCTATAATAACATTGAAGCACACATTGTCTGTGGAACCTCAGGCTACACAGCCAAACCTAATTAATAGTGAATTAGAGTGATAGTTAATAAAATAAAATGAAAATCGATATTAACAAAAAGAAATGTAAGGCTAGAGTTCCTGATATTTCGTATTAACAACTCTTCTATACTGTATTATAAGAAGTAATACAACAAGCAGAAACCGGTGTCATACTTTTGAAGTGAATTGTTTTTCTAGTCAGAAAATAATATAAATACGATTGAACATTACTAACCTGTAAAAGCTTGGAAGAGAAGTCTATCTAGAACAAATATTATTACTGTAGTTATCCGAAAAAAAAGAAGAATAGAATTCGCATATACTTTCAAAAATGAGCTGATGCAACATTAATTTTCTGTACCAAGGTTTAAAGAAAGTATTAGGATGTGAAGAACTCAAGAAAACTAATCGCACATTCCATTTAACTCTGCAACGTTTACATTTGACTTTTCTGTCAAATATCAAATTTATGTCATTGTGTCAATGTCATTGTTATAAACCATAGACAATACTAACTTTTTAATACAAAATAATTCGTTCATCTTTACTGATTTTATTTTTAGAAGTAAAACATAACAAAATATTAATAAACATTTTTAGTTTAGTTCCTTAACTAAATTGTTTTTATATATAACATCTTTAATGTAAATGTTTGGCTTCGAAGATGTGTCTACTTCTTATCTGTGGACTCTGAATATAGTGTACTATCCATATTATATGCTTATCTACAATCTTGTAACCCGATAAAAACACAAACGTCAAAAAATGTCAATAACCATTCATCACGCGAGGCACGATGTTCTTTTGCTGTTTTTAAAATAATAAGTAGTGTATAACAAGTGTGCGCGTCTTTGTCTTAAAGTGTATGGCTGTTGTGTTGAACTGGTGCTGACTCCAGTGTTCTTGATGGTTTCCGGTGACGATTCCAATGGTGGTCGTTTATCGCGAAAAACTACTAGGTCCCCGAACCGAAAATCTAAGAAAGCCGATGCAGACCTAGCGAAGGGATCAGCGTTGCGAAATGATTCGCAACCTTCTGTTCACAAAAGGAACCTTTATGTTGTTTCTTTCCCTATTATTATTCTGTTTAACATACTCCGCTCTATATTGTATCAGTTGTTTGTAATTTTCAAGTATTTGTATTCGGCGTCACATCGTTTTATTCATAAACCTCGTAAAAGTGGCGAGTGTAACTTGGAGGTAGTGGTCAAGGACGGCGTAGTCTCGACCGAAATAGCTGCTGGTGAAGACATGTCCCACATACATAATGTTGGTCCCGGGGACCCATTGCTCGCAAAACAGAAGCACCACCATCGGAAAGCTTTCGAGTATATTTCTAAGGCGCTGAAGATTGATGAAGAGAATGAGGGTGAGTTTATTTCATCATAACAAGAATTGCATATTTTTTCTATACAACCAATTTTCGACCTCACCACCCAGTCATTGAGTTCAATTTTGAGTAACATTTGTTAAATCAGGAAACTGCAGTCAATATTATAATATTATGCATAGCATTGATGTAACATCATGAAGTCCTTGGAAAAGCTATCATATTAAATTAGCATTTTAAATTTAATAGACTTCCACTCATTTTTATTTATTTTATTTACATACAGGACAGAAAGAGTTAGCAATTGAGTTATACAAAAAGGGTATTTATGAGCTGGAAAGAGGAATTGCTGTGGACTGCTGGGGTGGGCGAGGAGATGCCTGGCAAAGAGCTCAAAGATTACATGATAAGATGAAAACAAACTTAGGCATGGCAAAGGATCGTTTACACTTCCTTGGTATGAAAACAAATAATTCTAATCAATTTTACTTTAAACGTCATATTCAAAATTTTCCACTGCTTGTTTCTGTTAAGCTATTAAGCTAAAATTTTAAGTCAGGCTCCTATATTTTATTTATTTACCAAAATTGGCTGTGTATTTTGCATGCTTGGCTTCTTTTCAGTTACGATATACAAAACCATAATCACACAACAATAACAACATTTTCAACTACATATATCAATGATAAGGTTTAATTCAAGTTACCAATGTATTGTCCCAATGTAGCCAACCTTGTCGCCCTCAGTAAATTGGGCGTAGAGAGTGAACCAGAACGGAGTGACAAAAAGCCTACGGAGTCACCTCTAAAGGCGAGAAGGCCGTTAGAGAAGTCCAAGACGACGTTGCTAGCGCATATTGATAGTAACAGTGGTCAAACGAAGCCACCGAACGAAGGTAGAGATCACAAAAATATGCTTAGCTTCGTTTGACGTAACCTACTGCAAAATTAAACTGAATTGTCTCACATAAATTTCACTCTAACAAAATAGTTATAACGTAATCATAATTAATCGATTGGACTAATTGGACATGACTTACACATCAATGTTTTTGCATGTGGGTTCACTGTGCTTACCACTATTGTTTTTTTGCTTTCTGTGTGATATTACACTTATCATGTCAATGTATTATCCATTGGTTAGAGTAAGCAAATTTATTTCAAAACAATTTACACATTAAGTAGGTCAACATTCTAGCATGGAGTATCAAAAATGTTGTTAAATAAATTTGATTACTCCTATAACAATGAATGTTAAAAATCACATCTAATTGAAAACTTTATTACCGTAAAATATGTCAGCATTTCCGTCAAATCTATTGTTTATGCATGTGTCTAAATAATATGAGTTAATAAGTTTGAATATAATAAATTCATTATCATGAAAAGTATGTCAGGCAAATTATCATAATTAATATTTAATGGTACACTTTACTACAAATTTAATTTCTGCTCAAATCCCATACATAACACACCATTATACGGTTTTTCAATTTGTTTGCAGGAGTCTTAGACATTTTTGAAGCAAAGGGAAGTCTTTGTTGCTTCCTACAAACTTGCCATCTTAGCATGATATTCATGTCTGATTCTTTCAATAGTTTCAAGTTTGGGACTTAAACAACTATTAAGTGAAATATGCAGATTATTTAAAATTAGCGTTAACCTTTGGCTTTGCCCTCAAATGCAGATATTCTGAAAAATTTTCAGTTACATTAAACCGTCAGTTTTTGCGTTAAACTCTAATAAATAAACCAACAATGTTTCACTTTTATGTAATAATATGGAAGAATTATAAATTCACGGACAAGACAGTCCGACTAGTTTCGAACCTGTCCGAAGTCTGATTTCGTGACGATGGCAATCGTAAGAACTCGTCTACTCTACTCTGTAACTAGTCTGTCTGTTTCGAAAAATACACACGTGAGTTATTCTTTTGTCTTTTACAATTTTTGCGGAAGGTTACTCACGAAACTTTGAATAATAACATACACCGACAGATATAAAAACGTTCTGCTATGATAAAAATAAAAATAAGCGTACAAAATGTATCGATTTTGAAATTGCAAACATGCATATAAATTTTATTATCTTATTACTAAAATAAATGTTAAAATGTACATAATAGCTACACAGGTTTCTATTCAGATTATAATAGATCTTTTGGTAGAATATTCGACGTATCCCAAAAACTACACGGATAAAATCGCGGTTAACTACTATACTTAGTCTACTTAACTACTCAATAAGTAGGCTTAGATTGAAAAATTCTCTTTAATATGTTTTGATAGGTGAAACCCGTAAGTATTCAAACTCAACGTTGTGACAAAATTTCTATTCAAAAATGCAGACTCAACTAACAAACACTTACATTTTTATTCGTATTCTAAGTATCAACTTAAATGTTTCAAAATGCTTCGTTTATAGACTTGTAATCTATATATAGGTATACAAATAATGCTTCCCTCTTCCACTTCATTTTATGCGCTGGTTTTTAATTATACCGCAATATGCTAGCCAAAACAAATATACAATGCTCTCTAAACAGGTTTCAATTTTGTGCAAATAAAATTCGTATTTATAATTTACGTAACACTATCTAAACGAGATTCAGATCATATAAGTTATATAAACAGATTATTTTATTTCTTCTCATATGTCTCTCTGTAATCTCAGAATGATGATGGAGCAGGAGTCTTCAAACTTTGAAGCCTTGGGCCCATAATATTTTTTTCGGTATGTTGCAAGGGACATAAGTTTTAATTTTTCTTGTGATTATTTTGTGTTGTCATTCTCTCCCGTTCAACTTATCGCAGGAATAGTAACAAAAGTAAAACATTGGCTGTCGTGGGCCAGATTGATGAAACTAGTCTTCAGCTGTCGCGGGCCCTATTGATGGCAGTGGCGGGTCGGATATGGCCCGCGGGCCGTAGTTTGGAGACCTCTGATCTAGAGTATAGATTCCGAATCTTTGACACTAACAACACCTTTATAAGTGTAACATCGGAACGCCTCCCCGCTAAAATCCATTCTTATAATTAATGAAAAATACGTCATAATGTAGTGGAAATACATTTGTGACATTAAAAATATTTAATTTGGGAATTGGTGAAATTTTTACAATTTGTAATGTTAGGTTCAGATTTTATTAACATCACACGTAAACATATCTAGATTGACTGAGATGCCGCTATCACACCCATTTATAACGTGAAACAATACTTGCGCATTAAAGGAAAGATGTGATTATCGGCTTCATGACAAATGAGGCGACCATCTTAGTCCTCATGAGTAAGAACGCATCTGTGATCTACTTTAGCAAGAACTTATGTTAAAACTGGAATTTGTTTAGATGACTCCAGCTCCATTGGGTCCATTAATTTAAGTTATTATTTATAAATTACATTTTCAAAGATGGAAAAGATGTATGTTTTAGAGTTTCATTCGCCGACTCTTCTTCAAAACGAAACATCTTACGAGTCGGTTGTAGTTTATTGTTATTCAAAAAGAGTTCTGTAAAGAATTTGCTTTGAATAAAAAAATATTTTGATTTTGATGTCTACCACATACTAAGATGGCCTATCGGTTGTTTGTGCTGTTTTAACGTCATACTAAATCTGAATTATTTCTTGTCTATAATTATCTTATTAGTTCAATAGTTTTCTCATTCAGTGTAGCGTGCAAGAAAACTTATACGGGAAAACTTAGACGCAATCCCGCATAGCTATGATCCGGTTTTCCGCGAAACGAAGCGAAACGAACACGCCGGAGTAATCCTGTAATGTAAATCTTTATTTCTTTGTCGATGTATTCAAAAGAGGATGTATGATTTTAAACTTATGTTATCGCGGAATTTTACGGCGATAATTCTTTAGTTTCGCCGTAACTATGAGCCATGCAACTGAATCGAAATATCGGCAATCGAAAATCAAAAATCGTTAATCGTGAGTATCCGGCACATAGAGAAATGAAAAGAGGGTATTGTATACATTATTTACATTGATTACATAAAGAGCGACTAATCTATTTGTATGAAGATCAATTAACTACGCTCAATGCAAATTTCGGCGCATAATGAAGTGCGCTCAGCCCCACTTTGTGTCGACAAAGTTTGGCAACATTGGGCACTGTCGGAAGTTGGATGAGTAAATGCTAGCAGTAAGCTTCATATCATGTCTTCATACTGTATTATTCTATCATTTACAGTATACTGTCCATTAGAGTCTTATTTAGCTGCAACCCTTTTTGTGTGAACTACTTCTAAGCACAGGTCCCTTCCTACGACTACGGAACACCATGGGCAAGTTACCAAACCTCCTGTAGAACCTTTGATGAGTTATAACAACTTCCATCTTTTTAAGATGCCAATAGGTCACCCATGCAACCAGGAACATCCCGCGACGTTACTTAACTTTATAAAACGTCATTAAAGAAAAGCTATTTGTGAATAAGTAAATTGAATTCAATGTCATATCAAATGGTCATGATTTTCATTTATTACAGATGAATTTTTAAGAAGATATGAGAAAAAACTTTATAAAAGAATCCTATTCGGTTTGTGAGCATTTTGACGCAAAAAATAAATAATAGACTGTTAACGCTCCACGTCGATTGGAAACCTCAATTGGAGGTAAAAAATCTTATCGATGCAAATGAAATGACGAGTAGGTAGTCAATTTACCGACTCCGTAGTGTATTCTACTACAGAATATATGTATAGTATTTCTATATAATAATAGGCTAGAGTAGCGCCACTATTACCGGTGTCGTAGGAAGCAATTAAGAGATTAGTCCAAGTAATAAGGGATTAAGTTGAAATCTAGAAGCTACATAAAGCCTGTAAAGTTACTCAACTTTTGTTGTGACCAATTCTCATAAAACTTTACTGGTAGTCTTATCTAGCTCAAACAGTGTAAAGTAAAACCTGAAGATTGATTGGATTAATGTAATTTTTAACCCATTTATTCTGTCTTCTAACTGCAGCGTAAGTGTTCTATTTTGTTTTAAAGGATCACATAAGGTTTATTACTTCGATGGGTTTTATCTTAATTCTCTAGATTGGCAATACATGCGAGATCGACATCAAATAGCACTATTGACATACAAGATGCATAGATGTCCATATGTAGCGAAGGCCGTTTGTATGTACATCTATGCTATCTATACACTTGTTCCAGACAAGGATTCCCTTTGTTGTCTGTCTATCGGCCACCCACGCAAATGTAAGTACAACGACCAGACTCGGAATAGTAATAAATTCATAATTTGAGATGTCCTTTACACGATTGCGCGTTTAACCAGAGTAATTGAACAACACAGTATTTGGAGAATTAACTTTATTTTATATGACAAGATTAGCTGCCAAACAATGTCTGCCTAATGTCTGGTCCTTGCAGCTCTTAAATATCCACATCCAATCTGAAACAGGATTGGAATCCTATCTAGGTCGTACGTCGTGGCTACACCTGAGGACTAAGATGGTCGTCTCGCTCGTAAGTTTGCCGACAACCGCACCTCCAACCGAAGCACGAGTTGCTTTACGGCAGATTATAGGGAAAGCGGTTGTATTCCACGTTCTATCTATAGTTCTACCACATTCCATTATTCTATACAACTGCAATAATGTGTGTGGCTACAGGAGAATCCCATGTTCCCAACACCGCGAGGGGGTGGCAAGAAAGCGATCATGCGTGTAGGCACGCACAGGAGCGTTTCCGTTCGGCTTGTATTTCCACAATAGACGTCATGGATCAACGGCCGTCACTGGGCTAATTCACATGGCGACATCGGCTAACTGCACTCATTCTATCGATCCGATTCTTGTACGATATTTCCTTTCAACGTTATATCGACTTTTTCAATGGCATCCCACAAGGACTCTTTGTAGGCCCTTTTTTATTCTTTTACAAAGCACTGTTCTATCTATATATCTATCTATCGATCATTTGTTTATCCAAACATGGAATGAAAGTATCTCTTTTTATAAATTGTAAAAACGTACGATCATAGTTTTATTATCTATCTTAGCCTCGGGTACCGTTGATCTTCTTCCAATAACCGTTACTTGTTCCATGTTATAATGTAGGTACGGATTATAATAGTTTCAATTTACAATAGACAATTTATCACAATAGTATTTCGATTATTTGTATAATGCTCGTAAATAATTACGATATGCAGATTAAATTAGGCACATGTTAGTCAAAGGATCGTATTTCAGTTCAAATTTCACGTGAAACCAGTTTTCCTTATCAAATTTCGATGTTATATTTCACCTCACTGTTGTTTTTCAATATCGTTCTTTTAGTCACTACCAATCAAGTATTTGACAGATGGCAGAGCGTTCGACCGGGGAGATACCCCGCCGCACTCATAATCCGTTGTAAAGTTTTCTTTTTTCCCTTGGAGAAAACAGTTACTGAGTACGCTTATAAACAAAGCGACCTTTTTAGTGCTCAGGATTAGCATAGCGTCTTAAAAGCTCAAAAGGTATTTCCTGTTTGAGCTTGTGTAAGGATGTCCATAGACAGCAGTAACCACTTAACATTAGGTCACGAAAATTTTTGATAATTTTCTCACAAAAAAAACATACAGGAAAAAATGTGAAAAGGAAGTAACTTTCTAAAAAATGAAATTAAGTATTGGCACAGATAATTGAAACAAAATTGAAAGTTGACCTTATATTTTTAAAACAAAAAGGTGTGTCGTAAACATTTACATAAATGTTTTAAAAAGGTGCCGTACTCACTTATAGATTGTGGGCGGAGGTTTGGCATTTTGATGAATACCCACACTCAATTGCGACACACAGTCAGCTTATGTTCCATTTTCGAAATGGCCAAATTAAGAAATTCGAACTGGTCGCCATCATTTACATGTCGCATCGCACATTTATTTATTATTAATATATACAAACTAAATACATAAAATACGTAAAAATATAAAATGAAAATAGATAAATATATACTTAAATAGATTTGCACAGCATTACCAAAGTAGATTGTAAATTGCCACTTCGACATAACAAGGACCAAATATGGTAAATACTAACAAAATTACATAAGAGTACTAAAGACAAGAGTTTTAAAGGCGGGAGAACTATAGTTAGATCGGGGACGTCTGCCGCCGCCCTCATAATCCGCCGTAAAGCATTACTTGTATTTCGGTTGGAGAGGTGCGGATGCCGGCTACTCTTTGAAGCGAGTGACCATCTTAGTCCTCAGAAGTAGCACCGCATCTATGTTCGAGCTTAGATAGGATTTCGGCCGTGTTTGTGATTGTACATAGATGTCTATAGGCTGCGACTACTTACCATCAGGTGTTTTGCATGCTCGTTTGCTACTCTTCTCCCATAAAAAAGACATTAAAGAAGAATTAAAACTATGTATTGGTTATTTTCAAGTTTACGACATGTGGTTCTTAAATGTATAATATCCTGCGTCATTTTAAACATCTATATCAATATATTGAACGTTGATCGTTATCTGTGGCGATGCGCTAACCGCGAAACCTACATGATTATATCACGATAAACAAGCTAAGATGTCTTTCAATGCTAAAGATTTTACATTATCATTCACTTTTTGTATGGGGGATGACACGGGTCACGTGAAATAGTGCTATTAATAAGAAGCCTTTGTTACCCGTCGACCTTGTCGGTATACTGCGATCTTTCACCTCTAATCGATTTTGCCCTGCCTTTAGAAAGCTTTTCGTGTATCTAAACGTATCGGTGGTATCAGTTAATGTGTATTTTCATGCTTATAGCCCCATTGTTGACTAGACAAGTGCGTTTATATACCTAAATGGTCCTCTATATAAACGCACCCATGATTACGTATTTAATTTAGAAATAATCACATTGAAAAAAAAATCCTTAGTAAAATGTATTTAAGATGGTGAATTTCGTTCCATTTTAATTACAATCATGAAAAGCTTTAGTTATAATAAAAGCCTAACGTAAACAATCTAAAGGGAGTCCGTGCCGATGCGGCGTGGTGCCAAGAACGCTAGCCGCATCCTGCGTAAGTTAATTACATGTACATTGTTTGTTTTTTGATCTTATTCTGACCTTATCGATGTATAGAACAACCTCCATGATTTATAAACATACTGTTTATTTATAAAGTACATTTACATTGATATTTTTTGGATATTTTTTTGTGTAGTATTATAAATTTTATTTAAAGGCAGAGATTAAATCCACAATTTTAATTTATGTCAATCCATCTGATATGATATCACGAATTTAATGAAACATTTTATTTTGTAGTCCTTAAATTGAGACCATGATTAAGATATGGTTTATTATGCTAGATGTAGGGAATTACGAAGATCAAAATGGGTTGGCTGCTGCGAGGGAAGACAAACAAAATGTTCTAATTTGGCGATTATCTAGACATAAATCATTGCAGTTTAATCGATTAACGGCATGTACCACTTTGCTTATGCATATGTCGATATAAAAATATATTTCAGTAAATCATGCAGATCTATATTTGCATTTTAAAAAAGATCTTCTATTTTACCCACTCAAGGGTGAAACTTTCAAAGATCCTTTCTAGAGCTGACTTTTGTACCTTCCTTTTTCATATATTCAAATATTTAAATAAAGTATGTGATAAAAATGTTCCCTTGTAAAATTAACCCGAAGTCCCGAACACCCAGCCGATATTATAAATAAATCCCGTGTTTAATGAAGTAAAACTTGTAACTCTAAATATCACTGAGTATGTCACGGTTTGTTTTTAAGCTGCCGTAAAAGGTGAAAACGTGGATTTTATTCGTCGTTAATTATCCTATAAGGATACTTTGTACTGCGTAATCAGCCTTGAGCTTTAAATGTTGGTCTGACACTTTTTAAACTGGCTGAAAGGTTTAACTTTAACTATCCATCATCTTTTAAAGACATTTGCAAGGTGACAGACCAATAATTCGACTAGAGGTACTAGGCCCTCATAATTCGCCGTAATACAATTCTTGTTTCTTAAGTTGTTGTTAAAACTACTTTGCAACAATCCGCCACCACAATGCATAATGGTATATATATCAAAGCGTGCACTATACCCACGCTCCGTCCCGGATAGGAAAAAGTGAAGGGATTAAAAATATATACCATTACACATATTAGTACCAACACTCAATCATCAGGGTAAGTTGACTCTGCGACGGTTATCGGTGAGAGACATTTTTTTGTCGGACAGTCGTTCAAAATGTATGGTTCAATTAATTCTTGTTTCGTTTAAAGACGAGCGGTTGACGACTATACTTACAAAAGAGACTACTATCGGTCCACAGGAGTAGGAACACGTCTATACACGACGATAGCCAAGAATTTAGTCTTATTTGAGGTTGGACGTAGATGCCATGGAGTGCTGCAGAGATCATTTCGATCGTCGATCAAATGGCGTCCATTTCCGTTCGCTATTTAACAACAAGACCAACATTTTTTATGATACTCGCTTCTGAAGCATGGTTGCCACTCTTTTTGTGTCTCACTTCTGGACACGACACTCTTCCACGACTAAAAAGTCTCCAGTCTTGCCTTAGTTGAAGTTTATCGAAAAATTCTTGCGGTTTAAAAAAAATCTATAGGCGGCGACTAAGCCACGCTTATACCAATCCGTATTCTCTATTCATCTATTGATAACGATCGGAATTAACGGCTTATCGTTTCTTTAGGAGCATTAAAGCTCATATTTATTTTTTAACACTTTCCCTGCGGCGTTCAACCCTACTGTGTATTGCGGGGCGCAACGCGCTTACGGCTTGTACACCTGTGTTGTACGCATGTATTTGTATGGATTATGGGCAAACAAAATGTGTTTACGTTGGCGCCACAAGACCCGGGGCGGACATTACGTCTGTGTATTCGTAAATGATACATAGTACTAAAAAATACAATATTTCTGCGAATTTTCGTCGCATCTCCAGTCTAGACAAACATGCTTTTAGTGGGAGACGCCGAACGCTGACCCGATCTAATTATGAAATCCGCAGTCAAAGTGTTACTGGACGGCCACCCATCCAACTTTTAACCCTGAAAGTAGCTTATATTTGTCAATCCCTTATGATACATAAACCGCAGTACGACTCGTACTTCTGACGTATATCAAGGTGCGTTGACTTATACTATTAAAAGTTCTACAAATAGTCATTAGAGGAGCTTACTTTCAAAGCCTTAACCTAACGACTAACCATTAGCTAAGGAACATTTTCCTTAATATCCTAGTATTAAGTAGTCGTGTCTGAAAAGTCATTATTTAAGGAACTTCAGTGATGACTCTAACCTTCTAACTTAGTATATATATTAGTCTAAATTCTAGTACTTTATCTTAGTCCGTATTTAATTCTGTATTCTTTATATTGTATTGTATACCCCTTCGCCCAGACCGTGGTCGGAAGGGATTATTTGATCATTTTGACATCCTTACCACAACCAAAAAAATGGTAACAAGGGTGGCGAATGAGCACGTGTTCAATCTTTTTTGGAATTGAATCGTTACAAACAAGTTTTGGTGTTACATTGACGCAAAATGTATAGGTACTTGTTAAAAGGTAAAAAGCCAACCATAATTCGTTATTATAAAAATATTAAGTTCGTTTAAGGGCAGAATATTATTTGATTTGTGCGAAAGCAATTAAGAAAATTTCGAATAAGTAATTCACTTTTCAAAGAAAAGTTTTGGGAATCAAAAGAACGTTTTGCTCTTACAAAAACTTGGTCTGGAAATTACGAGAGCTCGTATACTACGTCGGATTTCTTTAGCTACTTTCTAAAGTAACGTACCTAATGCTACATATGTTTATGTTAAACAGTGTTATAACGAAAGACTGGCTGTGTATACTAAACTTGTTAGATATTTTATGTATAGATATTTCGCTACTTCAAAACAAAAGGGCCACAACGCGAATAGACCTAATTTTACAGGAACGCCATTTAAAGTTTTCGAAATCAGTTCTTGTATAATTGCTCGGATCAATGCACAGCTGATACCGCTGAACCCAGAATCTTAAAATTTTAAAGTCGTTCTTTATATGTACCTTCAGTGAGTATTAAAGAATTGAAATTGTCTCCTCTAAAGGGATAATACAAGAGTTATAAGACTTTTTGAAATTTTGTAAAATCAAATTCTATGCGAGCGAAGTCGAAAAAGTTACTCCAAATATAAAAATTGTCACATATGTTGATAAACTGTATATATATCTTGAGTGGCTGGTGGCCACGGCTAAGCTATGTCTAAATAGGAAAACACTTTTGTATCAAATAAATTCGAAATATGTACAATTTGTACAGTGTATTGGGTTTTATATTCTGGTGATACAGCGAGGTACAACAGAGGCACATGCCTCATGTTCGAACCTCGTGTGAGACGCCGGAGTCTTTACTACTCGGCTATCACTATTTATGTAGCTAAAACACGAGAACAATTCTACAAAACAGAGGTATACAAATAAGAACAAAAAGTGGAGATCGTTCGCTCTATTGTTCCTTTCCGAGCCTCCGATACCCGGTTGTAATTATTGAGATGGTGACTATTTCAATAGATAGTCGATTCTAAAAGGCATCGTAAAAGGGCTGGACTTTTTTACTCTTTACTATTTTTTGCCGTCGGTACATTGTTTGAGAGTAAAAACAGCCTCTTACTAGTTATACGTCCCAGCTTCGCACGACCATGTTACAAATCTTTGAAATTCTCAGTTTTTCGTTCATATAATATGTATGTACTACGTTTTACCCGCGGCTTCGCTCGCCTTGAAGCCCTTAAATAAATATCAAAGATTATTGCAGCGAGTAATAAATAAACAATAAAGTAGTTCATAGCCTCGAAAATTTTGATAATTTTAGTATTGCTTATAAGTGACAGAAAAGAATAACATGATCATGAATATACAAAAATTGAAAACAGCTGAAGCTATAGTCAATAAGCCTTAATATTAATTTTAAGGCTTTGAAATCGCTAGATTAAAAATTGACAAACAATCATGTCTGCCAATGTTTTTCTAATATACATACGTTTTTAATAAAAAGTATTCTGTCATTTTTAATACCTCTAAGCACTACTACTTCTACTACTCTTAAGGACTAAGATGGTCGCCTCCAATAATGTGTATCCGGCAACCACACCTCCCCAACCGAAACACAATAC
>DWON01002881.1:0-19384 GCA_018251015.1 Phocides pigmalion okeechobee
TTACTTTTAACAAATATAATTATTTCATAGATATATAGTGCAGGTAATGTCAATATTTTATAATATTTAAACTTTGGCTTGCAACTCTCTGTGCTAGGTATCTTTGCAATGGCCCGTATACACTTTTTTTGGGCTTTGAATATTTCTTCGCGTTTTGAACTGTTGCCCCAAAACATTACCCCGTAGCGTAGGGTTGAATGCACAAAACTGTGATACACGGTTATTAGTGTTTTTTGGTTCACTACCTTGGACAACATATGTAAGGCATAAGAAAATTTATTGAGTGTTTTACATATGTGTTCCGAATGTGTATTCCATCGTAAATCGTTATCTATGTGGATGCCCAAGAATTTTGTAAATTTCGTTTCTTTCACGACCTCCCCATTATAATTAATATTAAGTGGCTGAAGTAAACACTTACGTTGTTGAAAATTTATGTATGTCGTCTTTTTGAGGTTAATTTTTAAGTTGTTTGTTTTCAGCCATTCAATAATTACCTTAAGATTATAATTTATTTCAGTTTCATAATTGTTAATATCTGTGCAAGTGAACACTACTGTACTGTCGTCTGCGAATAGGGTCATGGGAAATTGTATACAGTTAGGGAAGTCATTAATATAAATTAAGAATAATAAAGGACCTAGTACACTACCTTGTGGGACTCCAAATTTTGATTTTCGCGGAAGGGATGAATAGATACATTCTGTTTTAGTTCTTGGACAAATACGTCCAATATGTGTTACATATACATTTATATCGATACATCGTAACATTTAAAGGTTTTTTGTAAGAATTCTAAGTATCAATTGATGGTTAGCAACTAACAGTGTCAACGACACTGCCACCAATGTTATATGGAACTATTTACTAATTGAATAGTGACCCCAACTGAAATCAATTTTGATGCGTTGCTACTCCTGATAATTGCTCCGTATGTAAGTGAGACGGCAACCACACTGAACCGCAAGAATTGCTACACCTTAGAAACGCGCGTGTCTGTTTTTCCACTCCTGTAGAATTGTATAGCTTCTATCACCCTACTATAAAATATAATATACACTATGAATGACGATATGAAGTTTAGTAAATATGTAGTAATTTATTTACTTAATTTTTCACTTACTTATTTGACCGTTACGTTAATCGCGCTTGTTCACTACTTCAATATATGCATTTCCCTAGCGTTAGATTTATATGTCCGCTAATTGGAGCTCGACCGCACTAGTAGCACTAGGAGCATAGTTGAGTGTACTCCAGACAGCTTCTAGTTGTGGGAAGAATCTACGTATACATTATATACAACTTAAACAAAAATATGAATCAAGAAAAAACCTGTGTATCCCAATCTGCACTTGGTCAGGGTGATGGCCTGACCATATCACGCAACTTTGAAAACCTAATGGAGAGCTTTCAGTCATGCAAATTTCCTCACAACATTTTCCTCACCAGCAAAGCAAGAGATTATTGATTTTTAAAACGCATATAATTTTTAAAAATCACACATGTTCGAGTATAGCCAGGATTGTAACTTACAACTCCGAGTGAGAGTACGGAATCTTAATAACTAATCTATCACTGCCTATTATTATTTAGAAAAATCATTAAATATATTCACTAATTTGTGCATGTTAAAAATTTTCATATGCGCATAATTAACGCGTTAGTTTTGTTTACGTAAAAATCTCCATAGAAAGTTGGTTGGTCGGGGCAGTGAATAAATTAATACAAACATCTTTATTTATAATTGCCGTGCTAAAAATAAACCGCTCTTACACAATATAATAACCGGCACTGCACCGGATCGTTAAGGTTGTTGTTCAATTTTGTTTTGGAAGCTTTGTGTTTGCAAGCACATAAGTACCCTTTCCGAGGTACGAGGAAGTTTGTTTTGAAGCACCGCTTTCCAGGAAAACATATCATTAAATCATATATTCGACACAATTTTTGGCAAAATGTGGTACAATTTTTTTTGTACATAACGTAATAACGTACATAATACAAACATTCTTTGGAGCTCTAACGTATCTGTTACTAACTTTTGGTAGGTTTCATATCAGGTCCACGGCATTACGATTGCTGCAACATATCATTGTTTAACCGTTTATTAGAAACGGGACGCCTCTCAGGATAGTATCAGTTAGATCACAGTCTATCACACAGGCTACATGTCGTTGTAAACTTTGCTGAAGTCCAGACGTTGCATTCCTGACAGGCCGTGTTCGAATACGCGATGAAATTTTGTAAGTGACAAACAAATTATGCTAAAAATATTACTATCGTTCAAAAATCTGAATCCACACTGCGAAATTATAGGTTACGTGAAATAATTATTTTGCATGAGAGATGTGACAAAGTAACAATGGATGTCGTTTTATATAATACGTAATTTCTATTAATTTCAATTAAGCTGGCCTTTCAAATATTAAATAAATAAGTGTATAATAATAGGAAATTAGTAAAGTGAGTAGTATAACCCTTGCATTTAAACCAAACGCACGGAGGAAAATGTTGTAAATACACATTCATAATCAGATACATTAAATTGATAAAAGATAAAGAAAAATATGATGACAGCATTTTTTCAAGTGAATCGGAGTTTAACTAAATTTGCAACATTTTTCGATACGTATAAGGTATTATCTTATTTTATATTAAATATTTACATTACATTCAGAAAGTAAAAGGTGGGCTAGTATTGAAAAAGCAATATAAAAACGCTTAGGTGCCTGTTTTTGCAAAGTTGTTATGCATAGTCCATCACCAACCAAGCCTTATTGACATACGTCCAGGACGCATTCTCACAGCGTCCATATTTTATATACTTTTAATTAAAAAGGTAACGCCGACAGAATATTACGATAATTTATTTTAACATAACGGTAAACCGGAAACTCCTGTTTGTTTAGCAAAATGATCTGGGTTTGATTCCCAACCAGGTTTAATATGAATAATTTATTGTCTTTGTAATATATGTGATGATGTCATTAACTTAAAGCGCAAAGTATATGATATTTGAGTTCTATTATAATTCTTAAAATTAATATATAGAAAAAATACGTTTGTAATTTAAGAAAGCCAAGGAAGAAGATAAATTATTTAATTATTATAACTAGCAGCTTATCATAATAATAAAATAAATATTAATTAAATATTATAATAATGAATAAGCTTCCTATTACAATCATTAAATAACGTATACAGAATATATTACGATATTTATAAATAATAACTAGACAAAAGTGAGAAAAAGTCAGCGAGAAGGTTTACAAGAGTCATGCCAATTGCCATCACGACATACGAGTCTGTATAGCCTACAAGGCGTGGAAACAGATGTAGCACTTAAATTAATATTAAGCTTAATACAGGCTGAAAAAATTAAGCATTTCTATGATGTGAAATTTCATTTAAAAGTGATCATGTGTTTAACACCATAATAAATAATGAAAGCGGAATAGCAGTTTCTCTCGATTAAATTACACACTCATAAAACAATACTTGTTATCGCTAATTCCCCTCATAAGCAAAAACATAATAGAGTGACTGATTGTACGACGTGTGGTTCCGTACAAAAGTTTATCTCACGAAGTAGAAAGTGGGAGCTTAAAATAATTGCCTCTACGGATTATGTACTCACGACAGTGTCTTCATTTGCACAGACATATACGTTAAGGTCGTGCGTCGAAGCGTTGTCTAATAAGTTAGCAAAGTGACGGGTAGTGTTGCTTAACTATTGAGGGAGTATCGATAGGTTTTCAATATTATTTTGAACTGGAAAACTGATATAAATACAGATATCGATAAACGCGAGAAAAACTATAGATGAAGCCCGATACTAACGATAGCTCTGATGCTATGAATAGTTTGGCCCATAGATAGTTCTATTGTTTCGCGGTAATACAATGCTATTGTATTGTCGATCACTGAAAAGTAATAATAAACTCGTTGCTATTAATAGTATCGGTAATATTGGCAATAAACTTAAAATCCATGGAACAATATTTCAACCGGGGGGACAATCGCCGCTCTAGAGATTCACGGTAAAGTAGTACTTGTGTTTCTGTTGGACAGATTCGGTTCCCAGCTACACTTACAAGCGACTCGGTCTCAATCATCAGCAGTAATAACGCAACTAAGTACGATGACAGACTGGAATTTAGTATTATTTGTGATTAAACGTAGATTTTCATGGGCTTCAGAGACCGTTTAAAACCAGATGGCCTAGTATCGGTATCAGTACCTTTATCGATTTTCCGGCTTAAGGTAATATAGAAAACCTATTTTAATCTGATAACGATACTATCAATATTGTATCGATATTGTGAGCAGTGCTTCAAGTAAAATATCGATCCAAAAACTGTCGGTAGTTTCCCAACGCTAGCGAGGGTTTTCCTGATTTCAATAGATACGGCAAAGTGATAAAGTTTAAGCAAATTTAAACAACAGTTCGCTCGGAACAGCGCTTAACTACCTGTTTCAGACGCTGCATATTTTATGGAGTAAGACAAAGTACATAGACTGGTGACGTTTTATTTAAATATTCGTGGTGGCAAAGTACTATCATCCCTTTGTATCCCAATTCGCTGAGAGTGCACTGACTGTGATCAGTCACGCTATTTTAAAAAAGATTCTGCACAACAGAAAAATATTTTACTTGGATAGTTTAATAGTATTACGATATATATGAGATTGAAGACGATTAGATGTCGGTTATACTTGCAAGCAGTACGATCGTCGTCAGGCACTCATGAGGATAAATATGATTGAGATAAAAAATAAGCTCCTTGATACATTTAAAATTACAATGAACGCTAATAAAGAGTCAACAAATATTTATAAATAAATTTTCATCTGCGTCCTTTTTTGCAAAATAAACTTCTCTTAAAAAAATATTTGCAACGTACTGAAGTTATTTAATTTTTACAGTGTTACTATGCTAATGCTATTTGCACGAGAAATATCATGTGTGCCATTTTGAAAAACATTTTCGAGATTTAATTTGCAAAATATGAATACGAATGCATCAACATCCCTTTAACATCTGCTGACATTCAATAGCTTCTTTTATGAATCCATAATTTTCGCATTTTCAGTTGAAATGTTCAGTGTAATGTGATAATTATCCTTTCAGTATTTCTGGTTATTTACTCAACGAATATTGATTTATCGTATGTTTATTTTAATATTCAATGGACTATTCATATTTGCGTATGATGATTAACGACTCGTGAATTCATGTATTGTTTTTACTGCTTTATCAAAGCGAACAATCGTTAATCGGTGAGCGCACTCTGGCTTTCTGCTCAAACATCTCTTTGTAAATGATGGTCGGGTTCACACCGCGGGGAACAATGAGGAACAATCGCCCAGACTAAGTTCAAGTACATTTTTTCTCATGCAGAAATAGATTAAGATATTGACAGAGGTCAATTTTAAATAATATTCTTTATCTGTACAACAGATATACCTGAAGTATACAATTGAAAGATATCAATTCATAAGTACGTATAAAACTTCATAGCTAATGTATTCACTCCGCCATGATATTAGTTTAAAATTAAGGACAAATTTTATTTTAAAAGCCTTCGGATTTCGACTATCGGTTTGAATTAGACAGTAGTTAATAAAATAAATGGATTTGTGTTATTATTCTTATCAAAATGTACATATAAGAAAATATATTAAAAGCAAAGAGCGGAGTTTGAGAGCGGGAGCAAAGGAGAGCACGATGCCGTTACTGTCACGCCTTATGAGTAAGACGTACACTCAAAACGCGACAATAGCCATTTTATACAAAAAACAATAAATGCACTAAACACACATGACAACCATATAGTGATAAGTTCCTATGATTTTTTCATTACTCTATGTCTCAGTTAATTGTGAGAATGCTTATAACTAGGAAGTGAGTTCTTACGAAGCGATGAGTGGAGCTCGTATATTGAGTGATTTTCAAGCATTTTGACCGCAATGGTCGATTGTAGTTTGTAGTAGATTTTTAAAAGTGAAAAGTGTAGTTAGTAATGTGATTAAAGGTATGTAGACCTTCTGATGTCAGGTAGTCGCGCTACAGCCCATAAACATTCACTTACAATACTACAAACATGACTGAAATCCTATCTACTACGTACACCTATTAAATACTAATTAAGGGGGACTGAGGTAGTCGCCTCTTTATATGAACCGGCAACCGTACATTTCCATTGAAACACAAGAATCGCCTCACGCTACAAATGGATTTGGAAGTGGTATCTCCATGGTTGAACCAAACAAGTTGTACCTTGCATATGTGCTAAGTAGCTGAGTTTCATAGTTTCGCGTACATGAAATACAAATACATCGTCTGTCTATCTACAATAGTAACAAACAAAGTAGCCGTCAATTCTATGTTAAGTAATCACTGTCATCCATGCGCTTTAACTAATTATAAATAAAAGAGAAGTCATACAACGACGTCGTAAAGTAAAATTCAAATAAATGTACCGAAGTCGGTTACAAATTGGCAATTTTACACCACAATATTTTTTTATTAATTAAACTGGCAAATGTGCTTATAAAAACTTAATACTCTGATACTAAGAGCTCCAAATAGAACAGAGATCTTACCTAAAGTCGACAACAAAAGTGTTGTTACTGTCGACGAGTAAGATGGTCCTGGCAAATACACTTTACTATAGAAACGTAATAATTGTTTCATATTAGGGGCGGGTTTGGCTGCAGTAGTTCACCGTTCAAATATTAGAGGAACCGATCAGGTTTTAACATATTGTTATAAGACTGTTTTAATCTTTCAAGCAATGTAACGTGGTGCTATTTTGAATTACAAATAGGTATGACACCGTATTATTTCTGCAACTCAACCGAACAATAAAAATGTATTAGATTGAAAATTTTGTATGCAGAATTCTAATACTGCTATTTTTATTCGTTGACACGAAAGGTCAGGCAGGAGAAACGACGCGAGCCTAACATATGCGTGACAAACATATTCAATCTTGTTTTTTGAGTTGTGAATATTTCTTTATCAAATGTGTCTCCATATTTCAAACGACAAGAGATCTGAAACATTATAAAAAAATCATCAAAATGTGTTCACTGTGTAGAATAATCTGTTTACATAGATATAAAAAAATACCGACAAATTGATAACCTTTCATCTCTTTAGTCGGTAAAAATAAAGCGAATATTTAATGATCCATAGCAAACCTTTACTGTTAAAATTATCTGTCACAGAATTCTGTTACAATAATATTAATATGTATAGTTGATTTTTATACGTTTTGTGATATGTTGCATTAAAAATGTAAAGTTTTTTTTATGGAAATCTTTCAGGTATTTAAGAATGTTTTGGGTTTTTCTAAAATGTTAAAGCAAGAAGTTATTACTTTGAAATGCATGTATATCCATTAAAAGTTATAGGCGCGGGCCGGAGATTCCGAACCACGGAGTAAGTGGCCGAAATTTTTTTATTTTGATTGTGCCCGTGACTTTGTTGTTGCATGTAATAAAATCATATATCTGTCGGTGGAAGTTCCATCCCCAAGTAAAATGAAGCTCAATGGGTAAGCAATAACAGAAGAAACGGAATGTTGTTGGCAATAAATAGTTGTTTGTAGTATTTCACATCTCTAGAGTGAGAGAGAGAAGAATTTCCAAAATAGTCTGATTTTACTTTTAAATGTTTATTTTTAGTAGTATTTTTATAAAGACCTATTATTAATTATATTCTGTCCTATAAGTATTTTAAGAAATTTCTATGAAAGAATTAAAAAATCAAAAAAATACAACCCACTCTTTCCTTTTCAACTCTCTAAGGGAAGAATTTGTTTTTTTGTGTCGTAAAGTTTTTGTAACAATTTGAAAAAAATTGGAGATATAAAAAGTTTCATACAAACTTTCACTCCTTAATGAACCCTTATGGGTTATGATTTTTGGAAAAAAAGTAGCCCATGTCCTTTTTCAGATCTAAAACTATTTCTACATTTTATTTTATTCGGCATAGTAGTTTGGCCGTGAAAATGAAACAGGTAGACAGAGATACGTTAGTATGTAATTAATATACATATATATCACATAAGGTGATATATTTGGATAAAAAGCAAAATTGCCGAAGATATTCCAATTTACATTAACTTTTTGCTAGTGGTTGATTTACCGAGGCGCACTGAAGCTCAGGGCTTATGCATACGTGACTCATCGGCGCACTGGAGCCTTAGCAACCAACACTGGAATTATGGTGAGGATCCATTTTCGTACAAATATAAAAGGATCTTGGCCCCAATTCACAGAAAGTGTTCACACGTTCGCCTCTTGTCCCGTACGTAGTACACATTTAAGTAATATTTGAACGTGCTGTACAAATAAATTGCCACGGCCACGATTCTTTCGACATAATAATACCTATATCATCTTCAAATGGCTAAAATGGGTCATGCAAACAATGCATGATAATTCAAACAAAAGTTTATTTACGATGTAAAACTTTTTCTTTAAAATGCTAGATTAGTAAAAGGACACCTTTTATCTGATGGTAAGTAGGCATTGTAGTCTATGCACCTTTCTCCTACTACAAACGGGCATGCAGTCCAACTTATGGTAATTAGTTCTTGCTATCATTGGACATCTGCAACCAACTTCATATAGAACAGGAGTTCTTGAATTCAATTATCAATGCATTGGAGAAAAAAACATGGTCGCCTCGTACGTAAGCAGAAAACGCAACAAATGGGTTGAAAACAGATGTGGTGGTGGTAACTCTCAGATTGAACTTCACAGATTATTATAATATGTATCTTGTAGTAGTACCTATATCTTTTTTATGTATGTATATAGAGTACAGCTGCCGAGTAGCAGCCGGTAGCAGCACCACTCCAACTAGAACATATAGTTGCTTCACGGCAGATAGGACGGCGACGGTGGTATGTCCCGGTCGAACCATGTACTACCACCTGTCGAAATCATCATTAAATGACCTATTTGGAGCATGTATATGATACATAAATATTAACACATGAGGAGTGGAAATTAGACGGGCTCGGGTCGCCACCGACACAAATTTATCAAGATCGGTGATACATTTGAGGACCCGTGTGAGGAAACTGTCACAATGATCTGCAACAATGAAGGTTTCGGGTATGATTCCTGTCCAGGCGAAAGCGATATGATGAATTGGGTTTTCTATTCTTGGTGTTTGTGAGCTTTTATTTGAGCGTGTTTATGACATCTATAACGCAGTGAATAGTAGAAAGTGTAACATATTATTTGAGGTCTCGTTCAGGTAGGACTTCGGTTCTGTATAGAGGTATCGTTAGAAGTCACCACAAGCAAATGCATTGCATAATCGTTTGCTATTCATATGCAATAAAAATAATTCGGAGAGCGGCAATGACAGACAAAAATATTACTTAACATTATTACGGGGTATCATAATAATATTAATGCTTATGCCGTGCTTTATCGAGATGGAGATTTTCATCATCTAGGAAGCGCTAACTCTATCATAAGCTGATTCTTTACTATTACCATATTACGTCAGATGTGACCATTAACTAAACAATACGCAAGTTAAGTATAGTTTCATGGAGCGGCCAAATGGTCCTTATGATGGCGATGTTATGCAACCGGCTTTCTTCGTAAATGTCATGGGTTCGATGCTCGGCGTGCATTCAGGTGAACTTTGGTGTCTACTTCCATATCGGGTGCAGTGTACATTCAAACTGTTCGTTTATATGTCAATCAATTTTATTGTTCATTGTGCGTGATTGAATGTTTATTATAATTACTTTTCGTTGTGCCGCTAATTAAAGTTCGATATAATAACTACTCAATTTGTTCATCATCTGCTTTTCCATGAAAAGGTTACGCGTCTGTTCGTAATCATTTCTTTTATGTAGGCATAGTAGCAGTTGCATAGAATTGGGGTCAGTTTCGATGGTATATGATCGATAAAGTTAAGATGCATCGCGTGCGGTTTGGGATTGGATGGGTGATCGTTTGTAGTAAAAACTGCGCGTTTCAAAGAAATTGGAGTGCACGTGAAACATTCGGTCCTACTGTTATGGATAGATTACCATCTAGTGATAGTGACAACCGTCACTAAATATTATTATACCATAGTTCTAGTGTAACGAGCGTTTAAAAGATATCTAGGACAGATGTATTGGTCTCCGTATCTCTATAGGAATTGGGAAAACCAGACCTATTTTCTTCTTTGGTGTAACGACGTTACGGTAAACAAATAATTAATCTACCTCAGTTATACATGTATAATTTTAATCATTAGGTTCAAACTGCCACAGTTTGAACCTAATGATTAAAATTCGAAGTTAATGTATATAGGTAACATATGGATATCTATATATAAATATGTTACTTGGCGTAACACGTAATCACACCAATCTGACACGCCAAGGGTTCCGGGTTCGATTCCTGGACACTGATATCTGAATAACTAATTTAGATTTCTGATTTGGGTCTGCGTGCTGAAAACTTACCTGTGCTTGTGCATAGTAACCAAGAAATAAGGAATCCTTGTCTGGAGCTTTGAATGTCTAAAGAGTCCATTTATCAGTATGTAAAATACTTTAGTTATAGCTACACGCTTCTCTCATACGCAAATCACGCATATATAACTACGGAAACCGAGAACGATTCATATACATATAACACACATTGCATACTTACTGATTCTTCCGCGTTTCTTCTCTCTAGCTAGATCATGATTCGATTAAACATAATCGTGTTAGTTTGCTCACGATTCCGATTGTAGTACAAATCGAGTAGAGCCTCTACGCACTGGTTTTTGTATCTAGTGAATACGTATGAAGAAAAATTCAAATTCAAATATTAAATGAATTTCAATTAACATTTTTTCATAGACCGATTAAAATGAAACGCAAAATGTTAAGTGAAGCTTAATGCAAAAGATTGTTGAAAACCGCACTGAAATCGATTATGCCGTTTGTGAGATTAGCTCGAACAAACGCAAAAAACTCGGCCAAAAAATTAATAATGACCAATAATAATTTCTCTTATATATCTTTCAAGTACAGATAGAGATCAGTTACAATTTTATTATTTGTGTTTTGATAGATAAGGTATTCGTAAACGCTTGAGCAATGTCTGAGTTAAAATGTAAAATCATTCATCGGATTTGACCGCCTTCTCGGCCAAGGTTGACTGGGAGAAAAAAGTCGGCGGCAAAAACTCCCGGCACTCCTTTCCTATACGTGTGTTAATTTCAATATAGTACATTTATCACACATAAATATAATCGTTGTTTATCTTCTAACTGGTTTGTTATTGAAGATATTCGGCTTTGGAATGCGCTTCTTGGCACCATGAGACGGTTTGTTAACAAATATTGATTTAAGACTGCACTAGTCGCCGAAAAATCACGTCGGTGGGCGTGGTTGCAAAGCATGTTGTTTCACTTAACATCAATCTGAAGATGGAATGCTTGAGAGAGAGACACTATTTTTACGCTGAAAACGACTTCGTGCACAGCAGACGACATGACGCGATAGTCGAGGTCATTAAGTAACTCTTGTGCAATCCCTTTAATTGATTATTTAATTGATATGTAGTTATTATAAAATTATGCTAGAAATAACAATCATAATGATAATGAATAATAATAAGAAAAAAGGCAACGATACACATGTTAAAAATAAACCGGGAACTAGATATGGTAAAAAATAAACATATATGTACTTTACGAAGGAGCACAGCTTTATAACTCACTGCCTAATGATATATACGACATTCAGCCTTTTCAATTGTTTAAAAAGACTTTAAAATTTCATATTTTAAAAGAGTTCTCAAAATTTTAATTTAACTGATAATTAAATTCAAATTATTTAATTAAAAAGATTTTATAATCCTTTTGTAACAATCAACTATCAACTGTAATTGCTATCAACTTGCTATTGTAAACTGATATGTAATAAGTGCATGCATATTTCTTACTACCTCCACAATGTTGTTATTTTTAATCGAAGTCTGTACCGTACCTACTTTATTTGTAATTTGTATTTCTCATTTTAAATGAATTGTATTCGAAGGAGAAATAAATGTCTTAAACCGTAAAAATAACACATTGACGCTATGATTTTACTTGCCATAATATTTTCATACATTAATTATATTTTTTAAATATATTTTTATTCGCAACGTTTCCTAATCTTAATTCATTTTCTCTACGAATTTATCGAAACTGCATATAATAAAATATTTAACATGGCATTTACTTTGTACATCGTACATTTGTTTGACAAAAGTCTATTCTAAACCCACTCCAGTGCGTATCATACCCTATTTGTAAACAATGACGGCTACGCATTCTACAAATCTCATCACGCGCTGTTCACGTAACAAGCAACGATCTGATCGTTTTGACCGCATTTTTGGAACGTTTCTAAAAATCTGAACATGTAGGTGGTGACCGTCGACCTGAGTAGCGTGTGTAAGTATCTAAACCTTGCGCTTATTAACCTATGCAAATTAAAACCAATTGCCACATATGTGAAAGATTGTCACGTGAAAATAATGTAAAATAATTGACTTAATTAGCTCGCTGGAACTGCGGCGGAGGCTGCAGAAGAAGCCAAGCGGTGCGACTATGTTCCACGAAGCAGTGATTACGTGTTTCTTTCGCTTGGTTTTAAAACCTTTGGTCCATGGGGTCCGAGTGCCAAAAAGAATGTAGTCCCACATTTGATGGACGTGCCGGTGACAACAGGTCTCACGCAGGTTGCGAATACTACTCAACGCGGGAATGCAGGTAGCGTTCTGGGAACCATGGCGCGTGAGCACGGACTCCCTTTAAACTTTTGCGTTTTGGTTGGAGAGATGCGGTAGCCGGCTACACATAAGTAAGGCGAACATATTAGTCTTAATTAGTAGCAATGCATTTACGTATGACTTCCGATAGGCCTTCAATCCTGTTTAAAATTGTAATTGAATATATTTGAGCTGTAGCGGTACTTAACATCCGGTGCCCTGTATGGTCATTATGTATATCTATGGGCTGTAGCGACCATTTAACATTAGATGATCTGCATTCTTGTTTTCTACTCCTCTCACAAATAAAGTTACATAAAATATTCGATACAAGCAGGAAACTTGTTTATTTAAAGTTACTAAAAATTATTTTAGTATTAACAACAAATTACTTACGTCCTTGAATTTCAAAGCGCTATGAATTATAATTATGCAATCTGCAACACTAACTTAACCATTAATCAACAAACAATATTTTCGTGAAAGTATTATATTCCGTTAATTCTTTTCTTATACCTTTATTAGCTAAATCTATGGCGATATATTTAATTGTATGGCGCACTTTTAACTGAAACTATCGTTACGTTTTGCGTAAGTTCCACTCAACGGTTAAGATCGTATTGACCGCAATCTGACTTGTTTCTTAACTCTAAACCACATCGGCAGGGACGTGCAACTGTAAGCATAACATGACTGACATTTTGCACATCTAATCACCATTACAGAAGCTATAAACACGTACAGTTGCAATATAGATAGAAACAGTTACAAGAAAATCGATTCGAGTCTTGTGGGCATTGCACGTATGTGCATATCATTTGCTAGCATTGAAGAAGATAATGTGAGAAATTTTAAGTCTTCTTCATATTCTTCTTTACAAGACTTCTCAAAGATGTATGAAATCTAACTACCTATTTTTAATTATCACGAACATACAGGTATTGTCATGATGTTTTGTTTCACCGTTAAGGCAAGTGATAATTAATTTCTAATAAATACATAAGATCGAAAAATCAAAGGTGACCCTGTTTAAAAGTCCGGAATCGTAACCTAGCTATCATGTTACTGTTGATGATAATGATCATATTACATTTAAGTATTGGCTAAGAAAAATGTAGATGTGATGCGTGTAATTTAAGTTTTTCTCTTTTAAAATATCCCCGTAATTTTATGATGGCAATGAATGAGACCTATTATTATTATACCGTCCAGGTTTAACGTATATGACTCAACCATGTTTTTACGTAATTACAATTTCTTAGGGTATTATTATATTTGCGATTTACGAAAGCGTTTTCAGTGCAGCGAATGCTGGGTGCATGTTGCGCCAAAGATATTGACATATCGCAATTGTGACGTGACGCTTAGATTTAACAAAATATAATAATGTTTACTTAAGTTTATGACTTAATTAAGCAGATATTTATTGATAGTTGCATTTCATGATTGTTGTCTTAATCATACAATTATTAAATGTTATGGTTTTTTATGTTATAAAAGCCGCAAACGAGCTTGCAGGCTACCTACTATTATATGAAATACTCTAGATTAAACAGGATTGGTATCCTGCCGGAGACCATATCAAGATAGTCGTCTTGTAAGTGTGGCAGCCGACCTGACTTCTCTATACGAAACACAACAATTATTCCACGGTGGATTATTAAGGCAACGGTTCTTCGTTCCCGGTCGAACCACCTATTAAATTAAGCAAATTACTATTCCCTGTTTTGCTAAGTTTAAGGTAAGTTTTCTAAAAAATATAATGAGTTTCAGATTGAGTTAACAGCATCCGCAATCAAATAAAATAAAAAAATATTAATTAGCAATATTGTTGCTAAAAACAAATATAAATTCAGATATGGAAACAAAAACAACTAGAACTGGAAGGGGACGGCTCACGCCGTCTAATTTCCCTCCCCCGAAGGGCGACGAAGTTTAGTAGGATTTCATAAAAACTCAGCCTATGGTGTGTACACTTTTTTGCAGAAGTCATAGAAATCGGGCAACAGAGGAAAAGTTTGTTAATTGGCAAACTTTCGGGGTTATTTAGATATTTGTACCTACGTTCTATTTTTTCATGATATTGGAATGTCTGAATACTTAAAAATAGTTTAATTTTGGGGACATATCGTAGACTAGTATTATAATTATTTCCTTTTTTCTAAGATCTAGCGCGATAATACGTCGTCGTCGTAATAATAACACTGTATACAACATTTTATAAATGTTTAACCAGTTGATATGTAACTTATATCAGTAAATGTTATAAGTTTATGTAATTATAGGGAATGGAATTTGTAAAATACATGAAAAAATTGGGTGATTTGAAGCAGGATATTTAGTACGTAAAAACAAGCAATGATAGTCATTTCATTGACACGCGTCTCTAATTTGTTGAATTATTATGTATAGGTCGCTGGTTCATATTCGGCTCGAAGGAATGTTAGTTTTCTTGCGGATTTAAAGGCGGACTTTATAAGAAAGCTAGTTTATTTGCTGTCTTTTAAGTACAGAAAAAATACTCCCCAACAAATCATTATTTGGGTATGATCGCGCGCTGCCGGTGGTCTGTTCCAAGTTCTTGCGAGTTGTGTCCTCTGTATTGCCGTTGAGCCCCCCGTGCGTCTCCCCCGTAGGTATCGCCGTTGGATTCTTAGCATTATGCATATTTTATTAAAAATAATTATCACATGTTTTGACTCGGAGAGGAAAAGTGAGGAAATTTTCGTACATAGGTTTTTAAATTTGTGTGAAGTCTATTAATTTGCCCACGAACAGCGTGACGGCCTATGGCTCAAACCTTGTTATGTTCGAAGGTACCCATGTACAGAAGGACAGTAATGGATTGATGATGATGTACAAGAATTTACATAATATATTATTAACATAATTGTATATCTATGTCTTTAACTTACGCAAAAAACACAATATCAGTTACGCCACTGCTGCGCGTTTCCTTAGATCATAGAGTTGCGTAATAATTTAATGACTTTTGCATAAAAACTATTTTCGTAATATATTCATGATTTTAACATAAATACTTAACTTGCAAATTTGCATTACATTTTATAATTTGTTATTCATAAACACAGGTCACAACCTTCAATTAATTGTCTACGTCATTATAAACATATCGCTCGCACCTTCAGAATAATAAAGACCTAACTAAGAAAATTAAGGTTTTGGGGCATCTATCTTCTATATAGAGACCGTTTTACTATTCGCTGTGGACTGCCCTCCATCAAGAAAAAAGAAAAATAAGAAGACGGTGTCTACCCACGTTCCCCGCACATAGTGAAATTTGTGAAAAACCGTAGGGTAGGTCATTTCGTATGGTCCTACCCTACAAAATTTCACTTTTCACAAATTGTGAAGATTGTTCGGATGGATTTGTTTTTATCAAATCCTGCCCGAAAATCGCCGGCTGAGAAGAGTTCCAGGGAAGAGAAGAGGTCGCACTGCTCGCCGGGTTCACCTGGGATAGCAGCGCGAGACCCTTCGTGATGGATTCTCACAAGCCGCCAACTGGTACGCCCTCTCCGTCCACCCAACGCGCGCAACCGCGTCGTCGAGCTCGCTCCGCGAGCTCGGCACGCGCAGCCGCGCGTGCCGAGCTCACGGAGAGCTCCTCGAGACTCCCTCTGAACGTGAAGACCTCCCTGTACAAACTATTCATCCGTTCCCGCCTGACGTACGCGGCCCTGACCTGGTATGCGCTAGCGAGCGAGCCACAGAAGAGGCGCCTTCGAGTGGTTCAATCGCTGGCGCTCCGCCGGTTGGTTGGGGCCCCGCGCTACGTCAGGAACGACGTCATTCAGAGGGACCTCAGAGTCGAGAGCCTGGACGACTTCGTGTGCGGCCTCGCTACGCGCATGTTCGCGCGTGTCGACGCGGCGCGCTTCCCGCATCTGCGGGAGCTGGCGCCGCTCCACGCGCGACCGCCGGATTACCGAGCTTTCCCGCGCGACCTCCTCGCGCGGGACCAACGGGACTCCGAGGAAGACATCGTTGATGACGGGATACTGGAGGGCCTATTCAGGTAGGTCCTTCCAACACCGGATTTGACTAACCTGGACATACCTTATTGCACTTACAGGACACACGCACCCGGGCTTGCCTGCCAACAAGTCGTCCCCGATCGCTGGGCGGCTCCTGTTGGGCTTCCGTCACGGCAAGTGGCGGTTCCACCTGGTAGGGTCGCTCGCTCGGGGGCGTGAAGAGGCTCCACGGCGGGCCCGGAGTGCTCAACACCGGACCGGACGCTCCTGGAAATGGGAAACAACGGATACGATAACGAGCCATTCAAGTAGGCCACCCCAGGACCCAAAAAAAAAAAAATTAATACTGTACATATATATATCTTCGATTTACTTATCTATTATTTAAAAAAAAATAATAATAACAAAAAAAACCTGGGGTGGCCAGCGCGCGATCACCGGCACGTCTTCACGTGCCGCGACTGACTCCACGGGGGGCGCTGCCCCGAAACCGTTTCCCCCTTGGCCCTGAAAAGCCAAGGAGAAGACTTGTTTGCTCATTTGTTTTAGGAAAGCTCTTTACATCAGACAGCTCCCACGTTCATTTGTTACTCTTAAAACACAAAAATAACTTGTTATAGTAAAATAATTATAATGTGTTCAACATAAAGAAAAGAACATTAAAAACCAACGTGTACAGTTCGCAATTCTCACGAGGAAAGAACCTTTTGGTTACCATTATCGTCGAACAACGTGAGACTTATTGTTTGTAAAAAATTTGGCACTCGGACCCCACCTCTTGTTACAGGTTTCAAAGCCAAGCGGAACAAACACCTAATCACTGCTAAGTGGAAAATATTTGTGCCGCTTGGAATTGTTGTAAAAATTTGATATATTTTACGATATCGTATATATACGATTTTGTATATATACTTTTGTATGCTTTCCTTACAAATAAATAAAAACATATGTCTTGTCGTTACATCATACGTTAACGTTCACCGGGGTTACTCTATATTTAGTCATTAATTTTCTTTATTCATAAATTCTTTCAATAACCGTTAATGCCGACAATTCACACCTGCCGGACGTTCCATGACGACCACATGTAGAACACATGAACACGTCGCTAACTGTCCCGCGGTGTAGTGTCCGGGGCGAGCGGCGGCGTTATTTACCCGGCGGTATAAATCTCCGCAGCTGCGCGCCCGCCGCGCCCGCCGCCGGGCCACGCGCTAATTGAGACGCATTACTTGCCTATTTGTAAACACTTACGTAAATTACACTATTACCTACGAGCTGTTGGCTATGTCCGATCAAAATTTCGACCTTCGATTTTCTTATTCTAGATTCAAGTCCCAAGAAAAAAAAATGTTATGATGTTTTCTTTCATTCTTAATGCAGATGATAATAAATACGCATATAGCTTTGAAAAATTAAATATATATGCCAAGCTCAATCCCTGAATATGATGTACAAGATATTGAAATATTGCCGTGGTAATCATGTTGTTACTGTTTTCACATTTTGTTCGTACCTGTAACGTACACATTTATTTTTTGATGTATGTTGATAAGTAAATGTCAAATAATGAAAACAACATTTTAATTTGTGTTATCGATATTGATTGATTGATTTATTATTGATGATTGTCAATTGATCATATTTGCCACATAGTAATAAAATAATGCGGATAAAATGGCTGTTATATACATGCAGACAGAATTTTATTATAAGTATTCAGTCAGAAAGTTATATGCGAAGGATGGAGTGCCGACAGCGCCGCGGGCGTCCCCGCTAATTATAATGTAACACAAGAATAAGATAATCAGGCTAATGAACACCACCAACGTTGTTTATCGTTATCGGGGTATCAAAGTACTTATGCCTCTGACGCACCGTTTATCGTTCATATTTGTCACAATAAGCAACAACGAACAGGTGAGTTTCCCGAATTTTACGAATTTTTCCATTATCAAGCTTTCCCATATTTCAGGCACGCAACCAATAACAGTCGATTAACCGTCAGTATTTGTACTGTAGAAAACTACCTGTATTTAATGTACCACGCTTCGCATGTAACATAAACATAATAAACATAAATAAAATAATCAATAAACGTTATTCTATTTCATTATATTCCATTCTATACCTGCTGCTACCCAGACTTTCGTAGTCTAGGTGTTTATGTACTTACCTTTATATGTCAAAAGAAGTTAGCAAAAATAAAGTCTACATTTATGCAGTAATGGTATTTTCCTCAATTCCATTTATTTAACCATCCCAGAAACTGAGGTTTTATAACTTTTAAATTTACAAACACGCCTTTGTGTCTTTGTGTGTCTGTCCACGACACGACACTTACTCGAATTTATTGATTTCAGTGTAAATTTTAATGGAAAGACAGTATCTGAAGTATGTATGATCTATGTATATACATAGTTTCAAATATAATATGGACTTATTGTACTTTATTTTAATTGTGTAAGAGTAAGAGACGAGCATGCACGCCACCTGATGTTAAGTGGTCACTGCAGCCCATGGACAACCACCTCTAATCTCAAATAGGACAGAAGTTCTATTTAAGGATGGACGCGGATGCGTTCCTACTCTTGAGGACTAAGATGGTC